>WYDI02028702.1:93905-134793 GCA_009867235.2 Psittacus erithacus
TGCCATGACTGTTCACTTCCTTCCCCCAAAAGCTTTCAAACAGGTTTTCATGTCCTCATATCCCTCTTGGAGAGGATATTCCTCCCTTTACAGCATCTCTTACACTGGCACAGCCAGTTAAAACATGCCTCCTGTACCAACATCTAATCAACTGAGCCACAGCGTTTGGGGAGCAAGAAAAAGGGACATCCAGAGGATGCTGCAGTGACCACAGAAGCCTAGGAACAAGATCTGGTCCTTATGATGCCCAGATGTCCAGAAATCAGCTCATTCTGTGCTGCTGGTGATCACAGATATGGTGAGGGTTAACCAAGACACAAGTACCTCTCATCTCCAGGATCACATTCAAGAGGAATGTTTGGCCTCTCTTTGAAGGGAAGCTCACAATCAAACATCCACCAGTCTGCTGTTGCACAGCAAGAACAGCAAGCTCAGAGAATGAGCCCCACAAAACATCCCAACTAGTCTAAAGTCCACATTTTACACCAGTTCTGAAACAGGGCTTGTAAAAAGACACACACCTATGCACAAGAGCCTCATTCAAAACATCCCATCTGCAGACTTTAAAAGGGGACAGAAAAATGCAGGCCATTTGCAAAAACACAGTTGCCCATTTCACATGTCTGTTGGGAGACAATTGATCAAACTTCAGAAAGGGAAATAAGTCTCATAGGCACATATACAGCTGGAAAGAACATACTGACATTTTAAAGGAAGGAAGATATTTGTGATAGTGTTATTATAACTCATCTTACATTGCAGCAGCGTCTCACAATTCAACTAGAAACCATACAAGGTGTTACAGTGCAAATATATTAAATAAAATAAGAGAAAACAGAGGTTATTATTCCAGGTTTTCAGATGAGGAACAAAGACAGGACAAGTCTTGCCTCAAGGTGCACAATGCTTGTGTTGCAAACTTTCTGTCTTGGGTCCCACTAGGAGTACATCAGTCACAAACTCACCATTCCACCTCCTATCACAATACAGTAAACCCTTCGCCATGGCCGAGTGAAGCAGCCTGCAGCCAGAAATTAGATACCGGCCCTCTGAATGCAGGTCAAATGATTTCAACCCAACCTGAAGGAAAACCACAGTCCTGCAGGGACTGTCCAGACTGTTGTCTCCTCTGGCCTCATGTACAATGGATGGTAAAACATGGGACCTACGTCTGCTGCTGCAGAAAAAGGAATTGCTGCAGTTAACTGCTTATTGCAGTTAACTGCTTGTTACAGTTAACTGTTACCTGTGGCAACAATTGGGAATAAACATGACACCAAACCACTGCTGCTGAATAGCATACCAGCAAGGACACTGGCATCCAGGGGACAATGCAGATGAGGGTAGAACAGGGAAGCTTACGGAAGCAAAGGAGATGTTCCCGTTGTTTACTTTAGTGACTGCACTGCAAGCATGCCCAACATTTTATAGAAGAACTAAAGACATGAGGGGGAAAATGCCTCCCTAGGTAAATTGTAGCACAGGGTTTTGCTTCTAGAAGGGGCTACAGCAGGAATATCCTTTGAGTACAAATGGGAATCAAAAGGTGCCCAAGCTGCCTGTCTCATTAGGGATAGTAAAACAACATTCACCTAACGGAAATTAAAGGCTCTTTAAATCTCATACTTCTTATTTTGCCTATATTCATGGAGAAATCCAGTTCTTATTTAATTCTTCACAAATGCAAAATAAAATGCAGTCAACTATTAAGGATGTGGTTTGAGTAATGTATTTTACTTCACCCTTCAGTGAGCTAAGAGCTTACATATAGTCATATCCTGCGCCCTGGCTGATATACACAGACTTATTAGGCTGCAGTGACTTGAGAGTGTGGATGGGAAATCAAGAGCAATTAACACATGCCAGTTTGGGCTAGAAGACTGCCAGGGTGGGGATGACAGCAGTGCAGTGAGGAAAGTACAAAGCAGGGAGAAAACACCAGGAAGAAGGAGGAAGGGTAATAGGATATCTGGAATCAAGCACAGAGTTGCAGGCAGTCACAGGGCCTGAAGCTGGTTACAGAAGAGGGCAAAACAGTTTAACCCTGCTTCATATGCAAAAATGGCTCTTTCAGAGCAAGGCAATAGATCATTAACCACAAAGCAGGGGGAAATGACCCTCAAGCTGTGACCAAGAGGGAACATTGTTTTTCTTCCAGTAATTCAGCATCTGATACTTTGTTTATTTCTTTATTTAGTGTAAGATCTCAAGCTCCCAAACACGCAGACTAAAGAAGGTGAACCTTGCCAGCCTTGCAAGACGGTTGTCTGCAGCACTTGAAAAGCTCATAGGCCTCAGCTGCTGGGGGTTTCAAGTACTGTTCTAAAACAACACTGAAGAAGGCAGAGAGCAATTCACCATCCTTTTGCTGCACCAGCCACATCAGTTTTCACGGGATGCAGCCCAGTCTTTTGCCTACCAAAGCCTACAACCATAACACATCTCTGGGAATTCCCATCACGAAGCTACAAACTACCTCCAGTACCAGGGCACTGGGTTCATATGATACAGCACAACTGCCTTGAACCCAACCAAGACACCAAAGCTAATCCTATTCTCAGAAGACAGCACAACCTACAGGAGAGGTTCTGGGAGGCTCCAGATTAGTCACAACTCAGGTTTGCCTCTGAAAACAAGCCCAGAGATCAGCCAGCTCAGCCTTCCACCAGGCAAAGCAGGTTCCTGTAACATCCCTGCCAGAACCTTCTAGATCCTCCTCAATCCTCATTTCTGGGAGAAAAAGACTGACAGGATCACACAGATAAAAATGCCTGTGGAGCAGAAGGTGATGTGACCATGCCATACTCAAATGCAAGTTACATTCCGCACAAAGCACTCCAGGGTCTCCATCTACAAGACCCTTGGGTGAAGACTGGAAAAGGAAGCTTGATCCTCAAACCCATCATTACTCTGACAGGCAGTGCTGAGAGCTCTCTTTGATGGAAGCTGTGTCTTGGTGAGCCCACAAACCAATTTAGAGCATGCATAAACCTCCAGAAGACACTTTAAGAAGAGCCTCTGAACGCAGACAGAAATGGCGATTATTAATTTTCTAAATAGAAATCTGACTACTTAAGCCTTATTTAAAAGTGTGCCTGTCTCTATAATTACACAACCTTAATTTGTTTTAACTACACAACAAATAAGGTGTGCACAATTACCCTCTGCAAACACAAGGCAGTGCCTCCTGCCTGAGTAGGCAGCTGCCCAGGAAAGCATTTAGAGGGAATCGCAGCCTCTTAAGTACCTGCTTTCCAGTAAAGGGGGACTCAGGCATGGCAAATGTCAACTTGTCTAGTTCTAAGCATCACCTGCATGCTTGCAGCTGGAAGCCTATTCTTCTACATGCACAGCCCTACTGTCTCACAGCCAGCAAAGAGTGGACACTCTGGCCAACAGCAAACAGGTCCTTGTCTTCTCCTGTGCACTGAATCCTGGTGCACTGTGAACCTGAGCTCTCCTCTGGACTTGCCAGTGCTTAAGAGGAACGTGGTAACATTGCATTCTTCCCCACAAGGCACTACAATTTCTCTTTATTATTCCTCACTCCATTGTCATGATTCATGTAGGAACTTGATATTGTCAAAACTTGTAATCCTCTATCAGGTTCAAATAGATTGGCACAAGCATTCCAATATTATTAGAAGGACAGAGTGAAAGCATGCAAGACATTTTCCTCCAGTAAGCTGTGCTGAACACAGCGACACAATAAATATGCATTCAGATTGTTTATGTGTGTGAAACTTAGGAACCATATCACCCTAAAGCCTTCTTGTACAGCCTCAAGTCAAAGACTGAGGTTTTCTGTCAACATCAAACATCTCTGACATTCACCTGCATCACCTGCTAACACGAACTTCCACAAATCTTGGCTACAAGATCTGCTCGTGATTGCACAGCTGGGGGCTGAAGGCAAACACATGCACAGAAGAAAGGACAGAAATAGAAGTTGTGGGGAGAAGGCAGTGTTATCTGTCCCATCTGAGAGGAGAAAACCTTGATGGAAGGCACTGGGAAAAAGTTCACTTCAACAGGAAGCTGGGATTTAATCCAGGATGGGTTTTTTTCCAACCTAGTGGATTCTACGGGGAGGGACAGGGGAAAGAACACAGCTTTTGAGCCCTCACAGTTCATACACAAGCTTCATGTGGAAAAATGCCTACTGCTGCTCAGACCCTGCTGTAGCACCCTGTAAAGGTTTAGCCCAAGGTTCTGCCACCCTGCGGTAACGCTCCCTGGCAGTGAAACCTCTCTGTCATTTTTTAGGTTCATTTGCTATCTTACTGACTCAACTCCACCTGCGACCATCCAGTGAGCAAAGAAGGAAAATCAGAGCAGCAGCAATAACACATAGCCATAACTCAACAAGCTTGAAGTACACCATCCCACAGTCCCCACCTCACACCCATCCAGCTGCAGCCAGCCCTGCCACAATGGGTTGGGACAGTATCCCACTCTCCTGTCGGCTACTGTACCTCGTTACAGCAGCCCAAGACTTACAGCAGAGTGACATTTTATTAATCACTTTATCCCTGGCTCCTACGTGCAGCAGCTGCAGAAAATGTCAGGCCTTTGGTGAGCTGAGCTCCCCGGGAAGCAGCGGCTGCAGAGCAGCAAAGGAGGTACTCGATGTGTTTGCATGGTACCATGGCCATGAAAAGAACCCCGGGTGGCACCGGCTTCCTGCCAGGATGTGCAAAGCCACGGAAACCACCCCAGAAGCAGCAACCTGGCTGCAAGGAAGCAATAGCACTGTGGCTCAAAAGCCTCTGGTGAGCAGGAAGGAGACGCCATCCCTGCAAACACCAGGTCTCCATCCCTAGGTGCCTGGCATCCACCATGGGTGATATCCACCTTGCAAACATCTGTGCTGCCAGGTCCCAGGAAGAGCATCAAAACGCACTGGCAAACACTAACCAAATAATATACTTACTTGCTCCAAGCTTCACAAGGCAAAGAAAGAAAGACGTCAAGAACATGATCAATCTTATATAGCCCAAGCCGTAAACAAACACATATTTCATCACCACATACCAACCTTAACTCTTGACAAAAGATGGATGTAAAAGGGTTTTTTCCCCCCAATCTCAAAAGTAATATCAAAAGACAAAACCAAACACTTTTAGCTAAGGCAGCCACACTTGCATACTTGCACATTAACACTGCATTCAGCCTCAAAATGAGTATACATGTGCCACTAAAGTACAACACCCAAAGTAATTTCATCAGGAATCAAATGCTCCCCATTTTATCTGCTAGATACAGAAATAGCAACTGCACAATTGACAAACAACCCCCCCAAAAGAAGCATCCGAGGAAAAGGAATTCAGAGAGAAGGTTCCCAATAACAAACAACTACAGAAAACACCAAACAAATGCTACAAATCAAAATAACAAAGCACAGGAATCAGGAAAGTCCCAGCAGTCAGCATTAGTGAGGGTTTATGATGACAAAATATGCACTCCTTTAAACTGTGAAAGACCCCACAAAGCCCTTAACTATTCCTGCCCCTTGGTACTGCAGATCTCCTGTTTAGCATGTACTTTACTGTCACTTAGCAACTGAAGCAGGTTTTCCAAAAAGGAAGCTTTTGGAGTTTTTCAGATCACATCATCTCTGAGCAAACATCAAAAGACAAATCTATCCTGCTCTGCAGGTTGCTTCCATCTCCCTCCCCCAGCAACATGCCCATATTGATGACCACATGCATCCATGGGCTCAAACCGATGCATGCTATGGCCATTTTTTTATGGAAGAAGCCACTAAAATTGATTTCCAAGAATCAGGAATACACACACTCTCCATCCAGCCCATCAGCCCATGCCCCAGGCTGGAGCCTCACACACTTTCCACCTTTTCTATCTACACGAGATCTGAGAGGGGTTTGATCCTGGACACAGATACTTTGACAAGGTATTTCAAACCCATGGAGCAGCTCGCGCACCAGCTTGAAATTCAGGCTTCCCTTTATCACCTCGAGAAAAGTAAATATGCATCTAAGAAAAGAAACCAGTGCCCTTGGCCTCACGGATGTGGGAATTCCCAGGGTCACTGTAGTTGTTGGCTAACAATGAGCCAGCAGCTGGACACTTGTGCCATGTCCCATAATAACAGGACTCCAGCCTCTCTGGCACAAAACATCCCTACCTCAAACCAATTTAAGTAGTCAGTAATTAGGAGCAGAGCTGGCAGCCCTGTGCACAAGGATTTATGCTGGAAAGCACAAAAGCTGATGAGCAGGGCAGGATGTGGCTGCCTGCTGGAGCATGTGCCCCCCTCCCAAACTGTGCAGAAAGGGGAATGTGCACTTGGTCACTGTGAGGCTGAGCTCATTGGAGCAGCCATCAAAGCCAGGGCAGTTATTAGAAACCTAAATCCATCAACTGGCCAGCAGAACCGCATCCCATCCTGCATCATAGCCCATTGCATTTTCCTGGACATTTGCTTTTCCCTCTCCCTACTAACAACCCCTTCCCTTCCACTGATCTCCTCAACCAGTACTTTGAGTAACGCCTTCGCACAGGGAGCAGAAGAAAAAGAGGGCAGGAGCTGCCAGCACTCACATGTAGTGCAGGTGAGGGTTCTTGGCAAAGGCGCGTGGCTGGATGTTTCGTAGTCCTGAGTTCCTGATTGTCCTGCAAAGAGATGCAGAAGGGCAGCAATGGAGACAGGGTGGACAAGTGCTCTAAAACCCCGCGCTCAGCACCAGAGCTGCACTGGGAGCCATCAATTCCACCCCCCAGGGGAGGCACATCTCTTCCCAGACAGCCTCTCTGAGTTACAAGCAAAGAGGAAATTGGGCTTTTCAGCTTCATCTGATATGATAACAGCACAGGCTCAGTGAGGAGTGGCTGCTGGGTGAGACTCTCCCCCCACATCCACAGAGTCTTGCTGGGGTGGCACAGAGCATCTCCTGCTCCTCTCCTCTCCCTCCATGTCCATAAGCAGGAATGCCTGCTCCTACAGCAAACCTAACCCCAGCACCACCATCTCCCCTCCCTCAAACCTAAGAGAAACCCCTCCTGCTTGCAGCACTGATAAAGAGGGGAAAATGTTTTGTGTAGGGAACTATGGATGCTGAAGGGAGAATCCTCATCCTGTTTAGGAGAAGCTTTCTCAGCACTACGACCAGGATTTATCAATATCTGCTGCAAACAAAGGTATGCTAGACTTCATTGCTGCTTTCTCAGGCAAGATGAGAATGCAGCCAGCCTGCTTACAAGGTATGTGTGTGTTAAAAGTTCAGCTTGCTGAGGTTGGGTTACTGAGTGCTCAGCAATGCACACCTCTCCTCCAGCCCACACACAAGCTGTATCTGATGGAAAGGTCCCAGTTAAAAACATTAGCAGAGTCTCTGATTAACCCTGGGCAACACTGCATTTCACACAAGCAGCACCCAGGTCACTCCCAGCTCCAGGAGGATGCAGGAGAAGGAATTAAGAGGTTGGGCAGTATCCTCGCTTGGCCAGGCTTCCCAAGCACCTGGCAAGTCCCTTCAGTCTCATGGACCTGAGCTTCCCCTCCATGACGCACACTGTTGACCTGTCCTGGTGCTCAGAGCACTGTGCAGGGAGATGCGATTCCCTTATCACGCAGCAGCACTGTGATGGCAACTGCACTAAATGAGAACCAACAGCCCAGCAGTGAAGGATCGGTGGAGACAGCTGGAATTCTGCATTGTGGGGCCGAAATGAGTCAGAACAACGCACGAGCCCAGAACCAGAACAGCAGGGGAGGAGAGAGGTCAGGGTTGATGTGTGTTGGCAGACCTGTCAGGAGCTAGCAATCTCCCTTCCAACAGACCCAGTAAGGACTAAAAATCACTTCATCTCCATTTTGCAGAGTCTCATAGCAAAATACATCACAGACAGTAGCTTAAACATGCTCTGAATACCACAGCTGATGGAGAGAAGCCACAACTCATTGCTGGAAGGAAGGGGCTGCCCAGTGCTATTCCCCTTCACACATGCAGGACATACTCACAGCCTCTGGAGTCCCGTGTACAGCTCCATGTCAACAGCGTTCAGCGTCTGCAAGTTCTTCCAGTTCTCTATGTGTCTGTGGAGAAGAAGGAAAGGCTCAGCTGTGGCACAGCCAGATGGCTGTTCTACAAATACAGCGGATGACACAAACGGGGACCATGTTGTACCCTACAAGCCGGCCCCATTCTGCTTTCCCAGCATTTTGGAAAAGCCACATTAAATGGTTTCATCCACAGTTTAAAGTGTTGGAATGTGCAACCGAGCCATTGAACATAGCACTGTACAAGTCAGTGCCATCTCTGCACCTGACTGTGCGCATCAGTGAAACAAAGACACAACTGAGAGCTCACACAAAAGGAGTGAAAGCAACTAAAACCTCTCAACAACAATGTAGTGCCTAAATGGAAAAAAATCACATCTATATATGTGTGTGTATATATATATGTATGTTAACCAGTCTCTCCAGGTGTGAACAAACAGGGTCCTCATCTTTGCTGTCTGGAAGTGCTGCTGGCAGGAGACCACCCAACTTAGCTTGGAAACTGTGCCTTTATTGTGAACTGCTCAGTTGCCTGAGGCACTCTGGCAGGTATGTTAGAGAGAACAAAACCAGAAATAGAGCTGTCACCATGGGATTGTTACTCAGGAAATACCGGAGCCAGGGGAAGTTGACAGACCAACAGCCCTAGAGAATGGGGTCCCCTGTTATCAGCTGCACAGGAGCGATGCTGGCGGCACCGTGGCTGGCTGGTTGTGGCCACGGGGCTCCACTAACAGGCTGCAATGCTGTATGATGGGGAAGGAGCTCAGTCCTCCTCCCCCAAGCAGTGCTCGGCCAATTCAGGCTTTCTCCCAGGTTAAACTTGAACACTCTCTCACCAGAAAGCACAAATATTTTCAAGATGGTCTTTGCTGGGGAGCAGGTGGAGGTGGACGTCTCTCAAAGAGGGGAAAACATCTGGCTGGTCCCCTTAGACAGTATGTGAGCAAGCCCAACTTTGAACATGAACACGTTCATCCAAGCTCACATCTGCCTTGCTGCAATAGTTAGCTTTGGCCTTGGTGAAAGGAAATACTTCCAAGTGATTTAGGGCTGGAGTGATAAGCCAAAACCGAGAATCATCCCATGATTCTGTGATTCTATAAGGTTGCAGGACCCCACATAATGGTAAAGAGTAAGCAGAAGGGGGACTTCTTGAGCACCTCAAGAGCAGTCACAGGGGCCACACATTCCTCCGCCAGCACTTGCTGTGCCGTGTGCTTGCACATGAATTAGTGTGACAGAAGTACACAGACCTGTTTGAGCCATATCCCAAACACCATCCAGCTCATAAAGAAAAATTCTGCTAAAATTAGCCTGGACTAAATCGAAACACGTTTCCCTGCTCTCACAATGCAGATCCAAGAAAAGCAGAGACCCACAAGAGCCACCTCTGCTTTCCACATATTCCACAATTGCCTGCATACCCAGAGGGATTACTGTAAGGGCGCAGAGTAAGCTCCCAACTGTCTGCCGCATGACAGTAGAAGTTACGGTACATCCTCAATGACCTGCTCATAGGCTTGGATCGTCTGTGTCGCAAACAGAATGAGAACCAGGACATTATTACAGCCTTCATGTGTTCCCTGCCAAGGGCTAAAGCCCATGCAAACACTCGCAGAGCAAAACACACACTGGAAGGAGCCAGTCAAGAGATCCAAAGGCTCATTGAAATCCTTCTGAGACAGGGCAGGACTGCAAGTTCAGGTCCTGGGCCACAGGGCTGAGCAAGGCTAGAAACACAAGTTGAAGTCATTTCTCATTCCAACACCTACACACCAAAAAAGAAGGTCCTCCGAGAGAAAAAACATGGGAAGAAGCAGGCATGGGATGTTCTGGGTTTACCACTCAGGCATGCTGAAGCTACATCGTCCAAGCAGTGACCTTTGGGAAGGGACAGAGTAGCCCTGAGCCAGGAACTAGGCAACAAGCACAGCTGGGGAGGAGGCGGCGGCCAGATTGGCTCTTGTTTTATTGATTGTGTTTGCTAAAAAAAGTCAAGGTTATTTTTGACCTGACACTCGAACCATGTCGGCAGCTATCTAGAAGTGGCAGAAAGAGAACTGAGCTTGTTCCCAGCACCACGCAAAGGAGTGACTTTCTGATGACTCAGCACTGGGGTATGAGGGTCTTAGGGGGCCCCCCCATGCCCAAACCCTCCAGAAGTGACTAGACTAGTCTGTAAATACAACTCCACAACCTCTGTTACAGCCTCCAAACAAACCCCATGAGTTTCCCGAGCTTTGGTATGTTATTAAACAAAGAATCATAGAATGGTTTGGGTTGGAAGAGATCTTAAAGATCATCCAGCTCCAATCCTCCTTCCACAGGCAAAGATACCTTCCATTAGACAAGGTTGCTCCAAGCCCCATCCAACCTGACCTTGAACACTGCCAAGGATAAGGCATCCACAGCTTCTCTGGGCAACCTGTACCAGCACCTCACCACCCTCATAGTATAGAATTTCTTCCTAATGTCTAATTTAAATCTATGCTCTGTCAGTTTGACAGATACACAACACCCATAAAGTGAGAGACAAAAGAAGCAACAGTGGAAATAAATACGTACACACACATATAAAATAATAGCAGCTGCCTTACAGCAGAGTGCAATACAGGGAAATAGCATCATCTTGAATTAGGTACACAGGTCAGCAAGGGGCTTTGAGATCTTTAAGCAACACGGACACTTCCTTTGCAGGGACTTCCAGAAATGGCTCTTCCCCCTTTTATCTGATTTTTCAAGTTGGCAGGAGTTGCACCCTTGCTCCTAGAAGTGGAAAATTAGTCCTGGTTCACAGGCACCTTTAAGGTACACCAGAAAAACCATTTTCTTTGGTTCCCTCTTGCTTTGGAAAGAACAGTGTCACTTTGCACTGGCTGGGTTCACCTGAATCCACTTTAAAGACAAAACAGGAACACATTCTGAAAGCTCAAGGATTCAAGCTGTGATTGCAAAATTGGCAGTGGCTGCAAAGGAAAGCAAACCAACCAAGAAATTCTACCCCTAAAACAAGTCCCTCTTCATGTCCTTCAGTCTCTCAGCTAGCTCCCCCTCTTTTACTTCCAGGGTTGTGCTTGCCCTAGAAATCTAACATCCTCCCAATTGCTGCTGAAGACTGCAACCTTCCCTTGTCCTCTGCCTCGGTTCATTAACCTGGCAGGAAAATGGGTGCTGGGTTCACGCCAAGTAGAGATGTGACAGCTCCCAGCCCTACCCTGATCTCTGCAATCAGGTGCTGAGGTATGAATTGCAGTCAGTGGGTTACTCCCTCCTCCCTGCAAACATCTCTAAATAGATATTCCCATGGCATTCCTCAGTTATTACTGAGGTAAGCTGCTCTTCTGCAAGATGCAATAGCTTGAATACCATACTTGACAAATCCCAAATTGCTCACCACGTACATATCCACCTAAACTTGTTTCCAGCTTCTAATGGAGACCATATGAGATGCATCACTAACACAGATGTGATTGCTCATTTTACTTGGTGGGGATGGAGGGTAGGGGTTGTTTCTTTAAATGCTTGCTTATTTCTCATACTTCACGTCTATTTGGAGGGTCCCACTTGGCCAGGTCTCCTTGCACAATGGAGTTGTCATTATACCATGTCATCTACAGATGGATCGAAGTTCACTTTAGGAGTAGCCGGGGCTCTAACTTTTCGACTTATACTGAAACGCTGCACCAGAACTCCTCTGCTCTTTCCATTTCTTATCCAAATGTACTCACGAGCATTTTACATCCATCTTCTCTTGTGTCAAAACTGGTTTTGCTTAAGCAGCTCTCTTCCCTTCCTGGCATTTCTTCCTTCCTCCTTTAAAAGCAAGGGCCAGACCCACCCAACTATAATTTATAAGTTACATGAGGCCAGCTCTTCTAAGACAGCGCATCTGTATCAAGCAGTGAAGTGCAAGGCAAATTGTCTCAAGTGCCTTGAAGAGATACTAACTCAAGTCCCAGCAGTGATGTATATTGCTTAGGCAGAGTCCTGATAGCAAGGTTATTTTATTTCTGGCTTCAGACCCTGAACAACTGACACTCACACCTGGTGACCTATACAAGAAGGGCCACTGTGATAAGCACTGGGTTAGAAAATGGCTATTTTATTCATCAGCCTATTTAAATTCCTTTTTCTTGAACAGGAGTGACTGAAAACACAAAGCAATCTCCAGGAGGTCTCACTTGTGTAACAGCAACAACAACCCTGCAGTTACACTGGAAACACCATGACATGCAGCCTGAGATCACACTGGCCTTTATCAGCCTCATCAGCCTGGAGGGCTTGTTTCCACCCCATAATTGAGCATTGCACCAAGCATTTCTATCTACCATTTCTTTCCAACTGACATGATTTCTTGGCTGGTAACAAAAGCCCCATTACACCCACATTTGTATCCATCCCAATTTGCATCAGACTCTCTGTTGTCTTTGCTACTGAAGCTTTTCCCCTTGCCATTGTCACCTTGCGTTGTGCTCCCACAGCTCCAGCAACGTGCCAGCAGAGAAGCCCATGAGCACACTACTGCCTTTCATGCCACTGTCCTCAACAAAAGCAGGATCCAACATCGCCTCCAAGGAACCTCAGCGGTTTTCTCCTCTTTCAACACCTCCCACCATCACTTCTCTGTTATCCAGCTCTGCACCTACAACAGCTGGGCTGTACTCTGTCTTCTCCAGAAAAACAAACCACTTACGTAATGCAACATCATATTAACCTCTCACCATGAAGCCATCTCTTCGCTGAGGAAATCAGTTAGCTTTCCAAAGATATTGGATAGCCTGACAAAAACGAACTTTAGGAGGCCAACACAGCATCGTATCTTAGCCTCAAGGTACCTACATGCCATGACTTTACAACTTGTTTAAAGCCTTGCAGAGCACTGCAGTCATAGCAATGGTCAATCCACAGCTTATGTGCTGTGTTCCAGTTAACAGCAAGCTTGTGAAGCATGAAGCCCTGTTTGCCAGCTCCACATCTCACAAAGATCACATCTCACTCATGGATCGCAAAGCACTGTGTGAAGTCAGTAAGGTTGCAGGTTTCTTTGTCCCCCCATCACATAGAGAAGAGAGATCAGCAATCTTGGTGACCATATGGTCACCAAGCCACACAGTTTAGGTTTCAGATAGTCTCCAGAAATGCCTGGACCTTGCCCCACTTGCCACCAGCCCCATGGGAGCAGCAGCTCCTTTCGTTCTCAGGACACTGTGCCATGAGGTGTTTGACAACACAGGCTGGTGTCACCTTGAGACCGCATGGCAAGCCTGCACAGTTCTACATGCCCATGCAGCAAGGGAGACTAGAATATCCACTGGGATTTAAGTACAGCCAGGCTTACATGTTCCTGTGTATGAAGCAGAGATGGAAAACAGCTTCTGCCAGTTTACCTAGTGACTAGCTTGAGGCTATTTAATGTGCCTGGCCTTTCTTCACCCACCTCATACAACAAGGATAATATTTATCTAATCTCTATCAGCTTCTCAAGCTCTGCAGTCAATAGCTAAAACTGCTCTTGATAAGCACCAAGTATTATATAGCATGTGTACACACGTGCTACCAAATCTATATCTAACCCAGACCAGAGGGAGCAACTTTTCCTCAGGATGCCATCAACTCCACTGACTGCCAGAGGAGATGACACATCGCTGTAAGAGCCACGCTGTGCTAGTGCCACTGCTTGTGTTTGGATGCCAGGCAGCAAATAAATTGGACACCAGCAAGCAGGCAGCATCCCAGCATACAGGTTTTATATATGTATTTCTATATATTATAGATATATACACACTATAAGTATATATAGGAAAGGTAAGCAGAGTTTTGAGTCCTGTCTCTCGTAGAGCAACTGGAAAATCGATTTGTCATCCAGGCACATTATACCTCACAATCCAGACAGAAGCATTGGCTTTCAATTACCCAATATGTTTAGCATCATAAACAAACCTCCTGGCATGCCAGGTCCAGACCATGCAAATATGAATTTGACTGCGGGGGCGGGGAACAGAGGGAAGACATCTCTTAAAACCCTTTTAAGAGGAGACCTGCCTCCTCCAAGCAGAGGTGTGGGAGATGTTGATGGGAAGACCTGGAAGCCAGGAAACCCATGGCACTGGTGCAGGTCCCACACCCTGGCACAAAGCACAGCCACAGTGGGGACTGCCAGCTCCTTTTACCCATCCCTTGCATCTCCCATGCAGGGCTAAGGAAGCCATAAAGGAATCGGCCATCTTCCACAGCATTATAAGGCACTTATCTCATACATTTAATAACCAGAGGCATGAAGACTTGATTCCCTCAATATGGAAGTTATAAAAGTGAATTGGTAACTGAGCATTAAAGGCAAGTGCTGCTGAATAAAGACTTAAGAGAGCAATATTTTCCCCATTTAAAGGGTGGTTTTCCAATTCCCAAAACCACATGGAAAAGCCACCTAGCAATGGATAAGCTTGCATCATTAAGGATAATTTGAGGTCAGTGGAAAGGGGGCAGAAGAAGGGGGAGAAAGCAAATCCAGCTTTGTAGAAACAATTATGAGCATAACCCTACACTGTGATTATAATTCGTCAAGGTAACAGTCATAAAACAAACCACTGCGACACAGCTCCCTCTGCACCAACAGATCTGCTCCTCTTGCTGAGGCCATGTAAGGTACCCTGCTGCTTCAGAGGATGCTAGGGGGATGCAACCATGGAACCCTATGATCCAAACCAGGCCCTGCCCTTCCAGAAAGGCTGGGCAAAGGAAAAAGCTCCCAATCCCTGCACTAGGGAGGGCATGGGAATGATACAGCCATGCACAAGCCACCACAGTGTGGTGTCTTAACAGTGTTCCTGGAGAAACCCAACTGCTACTCACCAGCAACTCACAGAACACAAGGCATTCAGAGGACAGGGCTCGCCTGCAGGATTCCTGCCAGATGAGCCCAGACAAGATTCATGCTCACCCCAACTGCATGTGACTGGCTCCAGGCCAGCAGGAGCACCCCCGAAGTGCAGAAGAGCTGCTACAGCCACACTATCTATAACAAGACTGCCATATAAAAGCATCCTACTGTGGAAGATATGAGAAACAGCTTTAAGCTTGGCTGAACACATGTTTTTTCCAGGCACTACTATTAAGACATGCTGCCTGGCACCTGTAAAGGCACATAGAAGCTGCACTTAAAGGAGAGAGGGAAAGTGCCTGTGTTTAAAAACAAACAGCAGTGTCAACATAACTGAGACCTCACCCTTTGCTTTTGTCCTCAAGGATATGAGATCCTCTCAGGCACAGGGTACTCTATGCCACATGTTTGTACATTCACCCATTTTCCTTCTAAGACCCTCCAAAGCCTTCAGCTCACCCCAGGACAGCCTCCACATCCTGCATTAGCTCCAGCTGGTGACTTATGGAACAGAGAACATCCCATCCAGGAACAGTGTATCAGTATTATTAGAGGACAGCAGGTTGCCTGGACCAAACAGGGACCGATTCCTATGGCACATGGGAAGGAGGATGCTCCGTTAGCGCATCCTACATCCAAAATCCTTCAGTGCATGAAGTTATGCTAGTCACTCACTTTCAGAAATGAAGAAAGAGGTGTAAGTGGGACACCAGAACTGAAGTGCTGCAGGCAGCAGAGCAACTGCCATCACAACAAATACCTTCCTTAATATCCCATCCCTATTACTTGGCTAGCGCTGGGGAAAAAACACCCCTGGAGTGCTGAACAAGAGCTGAAGCATCCAAAAATCACCCAAGTGTTGAAGCAACCTCATTTATCAGGGATGAGCAACAATGCAAAAGCTTCATGAGGGAGCTCCCATCATCTCCTCCACAGGGAATGGGGTTGGGGGACAGTGCCCCTGAACCCCACTGGGTATAGGCCGGGCTCCTGGCTTAGCCCCAGCTCTCTGCTCACCACCTCATCACCTCCTCTTATTCATTGCCTATCACTGTCTGACCCCTGCATGCTCTCAGACACCACCTGAAGTAAGAGGGCAGGAGATGGGATGAGCACTTCAGTCTTGCAGACATGGACACAAATACATAATTCAAGCACCTTGAGGTGATGCGCTAGCAAGAGCTCACCCCCCTGCCTGCAGCATCAGCTATAGCTCACTCCCCTTTTCCTTTAGGCAGCAGACTCAAAAAGTTATGATGTTTCCCCAAAAAGGCATTTCTTTTGTTACTCTCCAACAGGAGAGCCTGCAGAGCCAGTCCTCTGTGCTCAGATAGGTGCTTTCCTTTGTTACACATGGATCTGGGGTACACGAAGCAGAGGCTCCTGCTTAGGACCTGCATGTGTCTGATCGCACTGCATCTCCAGAATAGCCATGCAACCGGGTAGGATGGAGAGGGCAATCCAAGGACAGAGAAAACCAATTCCCATGGGAGTTTTACACCAAGGTGAGGCAGCACCCTTTGCTTTATGGGCCACAGGAGCTCCCATTTTTAGGCAGCTCCCCAGGCAGCTGCCACACCAAAGGAAAGACGCTTTCATCCATAGGATTTCATATGCAGTGACAGCCAGCAGCATGCAGCGTTTTGTGGTCTTTAAAGATCAAAGAGCATTTGACAGAGGAAGCAGCACCCCGGTCAAAAATCGACTTCAGTAATTATATTCTGCTTTATGAAACCCTCCCAGCATCTTCAAACTGAAGTCAGATCCCCCCAAGTTCCCATCTCCAAACAGATCTGGGGCTTTTCAGACATTAGAATACATATACACATATGAACTGATACAGGCAGAGCTGCCAAGATCCGCTCCAAATGCAGATGTTCCCCTCCTGAAGGGCACAGTGTCTATGCACATTAGCAAGACAAGGAGAGCTACTAAAGGTACAGGACCACTGGAGTTCAGCTTGGCAGGAATAACTCTCAGTACATAGTGCCAAAGAGCATGTGATGGAAAGGAGATTCCCAAAAAGGCACAGGGCCTTTGTGATGGTCAAGCCCATGTCCTGATAGAACATATAAGCTTAGCTAGGACTCAAAGGGCAGCGCTGTCAGCCACATGCATGCATTGCACTTCATGGTGTGCTGAAGACAGAAAAGGGGTGGAGGAGGAAAAGGAGAAGAATTCTCCCACAGACTGGCTGTTACAGTGATAAATGGTGCTGGGAATGAGAAGGCAGAAGGGAGAGCCCAGCAAGAGCAGACACAAGAGCCAGGGATGGGGCTGCGCAAGCGCTGCAGTGGGAGGAGGCTGTGGTCCTTAATCCGGATCCACTGCCTTTCCTGAGCCTGCCTGCTGCCACCAACCCACAAGCATGCTTTCTAAACCCCCAGCCTCCACAGAGTCTCTATTTGGGACCTTTTACATCCACATCAGCTTCATCTCAAGTCTGTTTCAATGTAACTGCATGTATTTGGGCTGATCCTTCCCACTGCTCCCAAAAGCAGCGCGGAACAGAGAGCTTTTTGCTGCCAAAGGGTCCCTCTGCTTCTGCACTGTTATGGTTATTTAGCAGCCAAATCCAGCACTCTCCTTCAGTCCCCCCTCCCATTTTATCCTCCTCCTTTCCCCCGCAGCTCCACCACCCCCATAACACAGCTCATCCCATTTGCAGCTTTCCCACACACCCGAACACCAGGAAAGCCACTGCCCAAGCAAGGATTGAGGAGAGGAGAGCCAATCTTTCTTGGACTCGGATCCTGCTCCCATGAAGGGTTTGTTTTCCCAAACGGCCCCCAAGGAGCCTGAACTTTGATCCTCCAGTGTTTTGGCTCCTCGGATGTTTATGAAGCTCTAGCTAGCGGGCAGCAATGCCCAGCTGGGCTGGCCACAGGCCAGGCTCCCAGCCGCTCCGCTCAGGACAGCCATGGGCAGAGCAGCTCCAACCTGCAAGGAGACTTGCCAGGGTTCCCATTACCTCCATGGCATAGAAGATCTGCCTGCCCAGCCCACCAGGGGCTCCCCCTAAAGTCAAAGGACTGGGAAGACCCTCCATAGAGTTAATGTTGAGCCAATAACCACGATGCCCGTCCCCATCCCGTCCCCCCCCGCGGCTGTATCTGCATTGCAAATAAATCACAGCCAGCTCTGCCCACCCCTCCCCAGTGATGAAGGGTTTGATCCGCTTCCCAGCCAGAAAAAACACCTCCCTTATTTCCAGCCTCCCAAGCTTTTCCTACAAGAGGGACACGCACCAGCTTGCTCTTATTGCAGACATGTAAGAGCAGAAACATCACTCAGGAGCAGAGGGATGCACAGATTAAGATATGGTGACTCAGAGCTCTACTCTTCCCAGGATAACATACATTTGGTGGGGAATCAGCTGGGTCTGAAAAGGAAAAGCTCAGCAGCAAACCTATAAACTTGACACAGGCAGGAAAAGGGAAGAAAGGAGAGCAGGGAGGGAACAGACACTTTAAAAGCTCCTCTCCCAGGGCTCTACTTTGTTTATATAAACATGAAAAACAGCACCTTGCAGAAATGCTAAAGACAGCACTGTGACAGCCAGAGACACTGCTAACCCAGTTGCTGTGTTTGAGCTGATTTGAAACAGCAAATCTGGGGACCATTTCCATCTCGTGTCACAGCTGTCTGCCCTTCCTCTAGATAAAGGCATAACTGAATTATGGAGAAGCTTCTTCTCACCCAGCACCTTGATAGAGCACTCCAAAGCCAGATACCCTGACCAAACATCTGCCCTTCTGTCCCTATGGGCACCTCCTTCACCAGGGCCAAAGGGAGGGTGAAGCCTGGAGCTCACACTATCCAAACACGCTGCTGTTGAGCTGCACTGGCTGTTAAGCAAATATGCTTTCCTTTACACCAGGAGCAAGGCAAGAGCACACAACCTGAGCAACTGCAGCTTGACCAACACTTGACAACTCATTAACCCAGTGCTGACATTGCCACCCTTTGCTAGCAGGCTGAAAGATGTTCTTCATCACCAGGATTTGCATGGAGGTTTAGGACCACAACGGTGAGAAGCAACAACATACAGTCCTAGACAAGGCATGCCCCTCTCCACCATACAAGGCCACATCCCCCTGTACAAGACACAGGCATAGACACGAGGAGCCTGACAGCCTGATGCTCCTAAAAACAAGCCTCCTATTTCTGCAGCATTCCCAGGAGGATGGCATTAAAGGGACAGCTCTGAGATCTCACAGGAGCATTTGAGGAATCCACAGGTCCTGCTCAGTTTAGTGGAGAGGGAGTGAGCAAGGAAGCCAGGCTGCACCTCCTGACGGCACCTGCCCTTTCACTACATGGATTGGAGAAGTATTTAACTGCACACATGTCTTTCTAGCAATGTTTAGTGTCACGGAGCAATTTCAGAGAAAGCAGATCATAGGATGAAGACCTTCCAGGGACATTTTGTTGTTGCTGTTGGATTTTCCCCCACTCAAGCTTGGTTTCTGCTCCTGGGCAGCTGGAGAGCCAGGAGGGTCCGAGCCCCAGCCCAGCCTCAGAGCAAACCACATGAGCCCAGAGAGCTGACAGCAAAGGGAAGCTGGTTCTGCACAAAGAATACAGACATTGTCTGCCACCGGCCCCGCAGCTCTCCAGGGAGCAGCCTGGCTCACTTGCAGCCCACAGCAGCTGGGGCCCAGGAACCTGCACCATGTGCCAGGCTGGGGCTTACTGGGGATGGCAGCTGGCGGGGACAGCCCTCCTGCACTCCGGCTCCTTCTCCCTCTGTGAATATCGCAATGGGATGGAGAAGGGCTTCCTTCATCCTCTGCAGCAGGAAGGCTGGGACCAGGCATCACCAGCCTATGTGGTTGGCAGCAACCCACCAATATGCCCCAATCTACAGCCTCCTCGCACCAGCCTTGTGGGATGCCTACCAGCCCTGTGGGATACCTACCAGCCCCTCAGCCACTTTTGAGCTCACCAGGAAGCCAGCAGACCTGCTCAAAAGCCCCCCCAAACCTAAGCCCCACCAAACCACAGATAAGCCCCAACAGCACTGGATCAAGCCAGTCTGGCCTCTTCTGCTGCAATACCAAGGCTTGGATTCAACCTCTGGGCTAGGACACAGTGACGCTGTGCCAGGGTTGTACACTTCACCACATACATAGAATCATAAAATGGTTTGGGTTGGAAGGGACCTTAAAGATCATCTGGTTCCAACACCAAGGCTTTCTGCCCCAAAAGCATCATTTAGAGCCCTTCTAGCTGTGATTCTCAGCAAGGGCAGAGAGGCAGAGAAGAATAAAGCAGGATGTGGATGGAAGGGAAGGCAGAGTGCAAAGCCATAGTGGCACAGGGATGCTCCAAGGCCATAAGCTGCAGCTCCCTTCCCTGGGCCCTATGGGAAAATGGGCAGGTAAAAGGCATTCCTGACTCCCATGGCCCCAGCAATGCTGGAATCACGTTGCCAGCAACTAGCACAGCAATGCCACCAGCTTGGGAAATCACCCTGTGCATTGGCAACTGCAGCATCTTTCATGGCTCCCCCAAGAACCACAGCACATACCACCTCCATGCAGCACAGCCCTGCAGGCTCCTGCCCCTTTCCCAGCCCCACAGGGGCATCCCAGCAGCACAATGTGAGCACCAGCTCTGGTTTCCATATTTTAGGTGGTGAGAGCATCAGGGCTGCCTGGACATGGGGTCCCACACCAATATGCTGAGTCAGGGAACTTCTGGGCAAGAGGCAACACACCAGCTCCTGAAGCACATCCCTACGCTAACCAATGACTTCTGCCCATGACTGTTTTCAGCTGGGCTGTTGTTGGTTTTTCACATCTTTCCCCTATCTTCCCTCTGAAGAATCCTGTAGTTGCTATGGAAATGGTCTCATCAGCATGGGTGGAGCGTAGCAGCACCAGCCAAAACTCCCTGTGGTTCCCAGTTCACACCAGTGCTTAGGAATTGGCAGCACTGGACATTATCCCAGGCTGGACAGGGGATACCCTGAGCTTAAAGCAGCGCTTGGTGAGCAAGACGCAACTAGGAATCAACAGCAGGGACCTGAAATTCACTCAGGGATAAACCAGGCAGAGCAATAATCAAGGCATCGTCACACTGGCTAAAAGGTAAGAGGGTTATAAACAGCAAAAAGCTGCCATCTGCCCCAGAGATACCCTGGCCATGGACAGGATGAGTCCACAGACAAGGGTAGCAGGAGCAGAGCTCAGCCCTGCTCCCTGTTCCCTTTGTACTCACACCTCTGATGGGAAGCTGATAAGCGAACAGGGTGTGAACAGCAACCATCAAGTGCTGTGAGGAGGGTCAGAGAGCAAAGCAAGAATCTTTCCCATGCAGCAAAGAGATCAGCGTGTTAGGCAACTGCTATGTGCCCCAATGCTTCCCTCAGAGTTACCCGCTCCCGTCTGACAGCCATGGCCACAGACCACTCAGGTTTTACACAGTGAGCTGATTCCTTGCTGAAAACACTGGCAAGGGCTTTGCAGGTGAAGGATCATCCTTTAACACCAGAGCTTGAAACAAGGTCTATGCCACTACCTAGGGCTATCCTCTGCCATCCCCAACCTGAGATCACTTCACAAATGGCACTTCAACCCTGACACAACCTGATGCCACACAATGACCTTCTGAGCTGCGTGGTGGACAGACACATCACCAAACACTTGTCAGCACTCAGTGTGGACCACCAAACATGAAATCCCTTTCACAACATCATTACATGCTTGGCAATAAGCAGGCTACAGATGTTTCCTCATGCATTTGTCTCCTGGAGCAGGGATTTTCCTACGTTCAGTGCTGATACCACCATGCAGATCTCACCATCCTCCCCCACCAGCCCTACATGAAGCCACTGCGGTTGTCACACAGTGCATCTGGCTCTCTGCTCTCAGTCCTGCCTGCAAAGAGGGAAGCATGTAAGCATATGAGGCTCTATGGCGTGTCCATTGGGCTGACACATTACTGTTGCCAGGGTGGATCTGAATGCAGCACAGAGCATTGCTGGTCCCTGCCAGTCCTTACAGGTGCACAACCCTAATTAAAGCTCTAAATAACAATTTGCATCGTCAAACTGCAAGGGGCACACCTACCTCGGGAGCCATTCGTATCTTCAGTCTTGCCAGATCCTGAATGCTTTCCCAAAAGGATGCATTCAAGAGAATAACACAGGCTTGAACTGTTACCAAATCACCCAGGCAAACAGAAGCCTGTGCATCAGCGATTATCCTTTCCCATCCAGATTTAACAAGTTCAAGACCTGAAGCATAAATTAGCAGCTGAAATGTTTCCACCCCCATCGTTCTGTCCCATGCCTGGGGAACACACAGTCTCTCTTGCTCCCTGCTGGCAGAAATCTCATTGCACCAGCCCAAAACATCTTGCTCCACAGTTTTGGGGAGCTGTTACTGGAAGAAGCTGCCTGCAAAGCAAAGAGGCTCTCTACAAAAGCAATGGAAAAGTCCAAATCGTCCCTGCTTGGACCAGGGACAGCAAACCCAGGCTGGAGCCAGAGGAGCATCCAGCCGCCGCATGACACTGCCACCTCCATCTCATGCTATGCCAGAACACATCACCGTCCCTCATGCAGCATCTCTAAAGGCCTGAAGACAGTGCAGTTTAAGCTCTCACAGTCCCTTTATCCCCTGTGACCAAAAAGCAACAGAGCAGGGACCATCCCATTCCACAGAAAACTGAAAAACGGACCAAGAAAACAACTTATCCCTCATCGTACAGCAAGCCTTTTAGGATGCTTAAAGATGCACATCTCCCAACACCCACCCTTCCACCATCTTTACCCCAACCCAGGGGTCCCCATCCAAGCCTCGGAAGCAGGTGGTTGCCTGAGTGCACCCCACAGCATCCTGAGATTCCCAGTGGAAAGCTGCCGGCTGCACCCATTGCTTGAATAGCAGCGCAGCGCCTCAAATCAAAACTCCCCACAGCCAACACAGCGAATAAGATTACAACAAATATAAACTAATGATACAGCTGTCAAGACAGATTAGACTGCACAGTGTAAAAAATTGCAGGGCTGTTTAGTCACAACAATATAAGATTAATTTATCAATACAGCTTATGTGGCACTGGAGAGATAGCAAATTGAATAAGTGAATCTTTTCTACACCTTGCACAAAAAGGGAGGCTCAGACCCAATGGGCGCATGGGTCTGGATGCAGGCTGGGATCAACCCAAAGAGGCTGGCTGGATACAGCCCAGGGGTTCTGCATCCCTGTTCTATGCTTGGGCATGGGCACATGTCCCACCCACATACATGCCCTCCCTTCTGCAGCACAAGGATGCTGCCACATCAACATATATAGAGGCTGCTGCTGCAGGCCAGAACTTCCCAGACCCCTTTCCACAAGCTCCTCCAAGCCCAGTATTACAGGACTCAGGCTGTTTGTGTTGCCTAACCCTTAAGCTCTGTCTTAGTTACAGCATGTGTTCTGGTGCACGCAGCAATCAGAGGCAGCAATACACAGTGCTAACGCATGCAAATATATGCACAGTCACCTCCACCCTTTGGGGCTAAGCCCTGGCATATACAGGGCTTGAGGACCTGAGAACATCTTTCAAGGGTTCCCAACAAGCAGGAATCCAACCCGCAGGTCCATAGGAGATGCTTCTTTATTCATCCCGCAGCTTCTGCCCAAAGACTACAACATCTCCAGCGGGCCCCTATCATTTCAGATCTCTCATACATTGCCATCTGTGGGTTAAAAATGTGCAAGTAAATAAATAGCTGCAGCGATAATGAGCCAAGGTTTCGATCAGTGAAGGTGAGAGCACAGTGGCATCTGCCAATGCGAAGGAAGCACCCGTTTCTATAAATATTGAAATCCGGTAATTATCATCATTAGAACTAGTCGTGATTTAGCCATAGCTCAAGCCCAACAAGTAAGAATGGCATTTATTTGCCACAATTAGAACAGCTAAAAATACTTCCCAAATCTTGCCTGGTTCAGCCCCATCCCACCACAACCATCATCACCCAGCAGGCTCAGCCTTGGGTAGGGATTAGTGTAAAGAGGGGGACCATCATAGGGTGGAGAAACCATGTACTCCTCCAAGAAGACCAAGAGACTGGCACGAGGCCATCCTATCTTCGAGGAACTCTTCCCTGCTCTGCTCCATGGCTTTCTCCCTAGCTCTGGTTTAGCCCAGCAAACTCCTGCCCTGCCACGCTGGCTTGCCAGTGCAAGATATATTATAGAATCATGGAATGGTTAGGGTTGGAAAGGACCTTAAGATTATGCAGTTATGACCCCCAAAGGTTGCAACGTCCCCTAGAGCAAGCTGCCTTTTCCATACCAAAAGTTTCTTTGCATTTGTATCAAAAGGCACAGATTTGCTTCAAAAGGCAGATGAAAAAGGCTGCCTTACTAAAGCCATCCCACTGGCAGTGGGGGGCAATGACCCTGGTAGCATCCAGTTGAAGGAAACAGACATGACTCAAGGACATGTGTTTTCTCACCTTGTGAGAACACTACAGTTATGCCAAGAACCTCCACACATTCACCAGCTCTTTCAGTCCTCAAACAAGTGCTGAAGGACCTCAAGAGCTCAGCGTGCCAGATGTCAGACAGTTCACCCTTCATGGGGGAACTTGCTGAGCAGGGCTCAACCCTTCATATAAAATCCTGTGAGGGGCATCAAGCTACAGTGTCCTACCTCTGCAAGGTGACCAGGGACCGCCACCTTTCCATAAGCCTTTAAACAAGGACTCAGCCATCCTCCCTTGCACTCCAGCAGTTTCCCCCTGATGATAAACAAATGCCTGTAGCATGCAGGTGTTGCAGGAGCCCGCACCTCAAAGCAAAGCAGCTACCACCACCTCAAAGCAAAGCAGCTACCACCACCTCTCAGCTTCCCACCCAAGCCCACAACCCAGAAAAACTCCATTTACTGACTCAAATCACTCAGGGCTGTTTCCTCACACTTGCTCCAAGACTTACCCTGAGGAAACGTGCCCGGCTGCCTGGTCAGGGATGTTCTTTCTGACAGTCACGGTGAATATTCTCCCCCACTTACTGGATAATATCTGGAAAGGGCTGTGAAATGGGCAGCTTAGCAGGGGTGAAAGCGCTGAGGTGCTTGCTGCCAGGTCTCAACAGCAGCCGAAACATTCATCCTGGCCCCATGGACCACCACCTGCTCCTCCTAAAAATGCCTCCAAGCCCTGGGACTTGCTCAGCCCCCAGCCTCTGAGGGTAATCTGACCCCTCCAGTGGATTTCTTTTCCCCTTGTTTGCTTCTGAACTCTCTCCAGTTTGTCAATATTCCTGAAATAAGGTGCTTAGAACTGAGGCCACATTCCTGAAGGGGTTTCTTGTGATTATTTGGGGGGAGATTCCTGCTGATTTGGGATTTTTTAACAGGAAAAGCCAGTCCATAGCTCTGCTCCCACAGCTCCCCCTCTCCCCAAACACAGCCCACCGCTATTTGCTTAGGGCCCTAAGCCAGTTTTCAGTCCATTTGGCAGCATCATATCCAAGGCAAACTGAACTAATTTTAAGAGTAAGATTTGGCGAGACACTATATCAAATGCCTTTCTAAATCCTAATATATTAGGATTTCCACGTTCTGCTCAGCCACTAATTTTGCGATTCCATCAAAAAGAAAAAGCAATCAGGTTTGTCTGGCAAGATTTATTCTTCCTAAATCCCTGCTGTTATTGCTCATGCCTTCCTTATCCTCTACTGCTTCACTTTCTTAATACTGCAGGACTGGAAGTGTTTGCTGGAAATGTATTTTTGCTGTTTATATGGATTTGGAAGATCTGCCTCTGCTCTCCTCCACTGCCCCCTGCCTTCCCCACTGCTGTCAGCATCCCTGTGCTGCCACCCTACACATCTCCTCCTCCCGAAGCCAGAGCACAGCAGTAGCATAAGCCCAGTGTTAACACACAACTGGCCTAAGACACGAGACACAGGAGAAAAACTAATCCAAACCCAAAAAAGGACGTTTGGCAGCAGGAGAAAGGTCTAAAGGAAACACTCAGCTGGGTCAAGCCCAGGTCCATCACAGAGAGCTGCCAACAGTGTGAGCGGTTGATATTAATGCCTGAATCCGCCATCCCAGAGCATCACCTCCTTCCTCTTACAAGTCTTCTGGCAGCTCCCTCCGGGGTGATCAGGCAGATCTGAGCTACAGATGACACGGTCAGTGCCTTCCCAAAGGACATGCACATTCCGTGGTGTAACAGGGCCAGCATGTGTAGAAACCAAACCCTGAACCACTCTTGTGGTTGAGGAGCTCCTCCAGGCTTAGAGCTTGCAGAGAGAGGTCAGGCAGGGCTGCGCTTCCCTGCCCTAGGATGGCACCAGCCTCCCACCCCTACCTTGTGGATCTGGGGCACCTGGAAAGCTGCATCACAAAGCACTCTGATCTCCTGCAGCATTTCCCTCCATAGGGAGCCACAAGAAGCCTCTAAACCTTATGTGTTTTTAGACAGCACCACCCCAAAGCACTCCAGTGACTCCATCCTGGCTCTGACTGCATCTTCTGCAGCCTGCTCCACTGACCACCATGGAAGCAGGGCAGAGCTGCTCACTTCTGCTCATTAGAAGGGAAAAGCAGCTGTGCTGGAACGCAATCAGTCTCTGCTCACTAAGTCCTTGGACACAAAGGCTCAATGCTTTGCACATCAAATAACACCCTGCTTGGGACCCAGGCGCTTGTGCACCCTCAAGACACCCCATCCAGCCACAGCAAACCAGCATCAATACCAGCCTGGATTGAGGATGAGCCATGCACATCGGCCAATCCACGAGCTCTAGCCACAGCCTTTCCTGACACAAACACCTCTTCTGTATACCCCAGCGCAGCATGCCTGTGGTTATGGACAACACAGCTCTCTACACTGAGATGATGCCCCCATGCTTGGTTTCCTACACCTCCCTTGGGTCAGGTCTCCACCAGACCCTTGCCTTAGCTCGTACATGCCGTCCCAACATCATCATAAGGGAAAAACCACAGCATGGCCATCCCAGCAACTCAGGGCTCAGAAATGGGACACCAGCAGCCAGCGGGCAATGTTTCTCTGTTACCACAAAGGACCTCTGCTGCCCACAGCTCCTTTAGTGCTTGGTTAACGGAGCTCCGATAAGGGCACAGCCAAGTCAAATCACAACAAGACCCAAGCACTCAAAGGATAAATAAAGTTTTCTCTTCACTCTGGCTACTTTTAGATCCCAAAAACATGTCCTGGGGAAGTAGCGCACTCCAGGAGCCCTCCTGAGGGCTGGGATGCTTGTGGTCAGGTACAAGCTCCACTAACACCCTCTGGTTTGCACCCAGATGACAGCCCAGCCCTGCTTCCAGTACAAGGATGACCTTCCCCACATGCAGCCAGACAGAACATCCTCCAACAACTCCTGCTGGAAAGCAAGCCCCCAGGTTACTGTCTGGAGGGATTAACCCATCCCAAGGCAGTTGTCCTGCATCACCCCATCACTGCACCCTCTTACATCCCCCCAGCCTCAGCAGGGCTCAGGATTTACAGTGGGTTGTCAGCAGAAAACTGATGGGGACAGAGGATTTACAGGGAAGGGCTGGTTTCAGGGGAGGCAGAGCTGAGCAGAGGGTGATTTACAGGGTCAGCAGCAATTCACACAGCAGGTAGCACGGAGCAGGCAAGGATTTACAAGAGGAGAAATACTTTAAATGGGTGTTTATTAGGAAATTAATGTCTCCTTGCCCTGACCTCTGTGACCTGGGGAGGGGAGCAGGAGCAGATGGATTTGCAAGGAGCGGAGGCTCCCTTGCTCTGGAGGTCACAGACAGGCCGGCTCCGGGTACCCTCGCTGTCCCAGCATAGGTGCACACTGCAGCTTGCTCTGCTTGTCCATGGCACCCTCAGGGGCATTTCAGCCTGTCCCTGTCCTGCCACTGCCCCGATGCAACATTCCAAGACCAGGCTCCACGATCAGTGCCCTCCGGTGAGGCTACAAACAACAAAGCCTGGGACATCTCCTGGAACTGAAGGTCCTCCCCTCTTGGCACACAAGGTCTCTCCCTGACAGGGTCTGATCCAGCCCATCTGCTGGCAATGAGGCAGCATTTCTCCCAGCCCAAGGCTCCTCGATATCTCCAGGATGGGGCTGCCAGGCTGGCGGCAGGAAGGGGTCATGGTCCGCATCCCTCCATCCTGTGGCAGGGCCACTGGCACAGATGCACAAGTCACATCACTCAGGCTTCTGTCCCATTTCCCACTGCTTCTGGCACCCAGCAGGAGCCAGGGTCTAGGGCCAGCCTCACACATGGAACCTTGCATATGAGTTTGGGTTAGCAAGTCCTTTCCCTCTCCCAGCACATCTCCTTCCCACTCCGGCACTGCAGCAGGACTGGCACAGGGGTACAAACACAAGGGGTGGCAGCACATTTGGATCTTCCCCTACCACAAACATCCCATCCCAAGTATGTATGACCAGCATCCTTGAGCTGGCAAATACCAGGCTGGGCACAGAGACACATAGGTTATACTTGGTCTGCTCACACTGCCAGGGCTTAAACTCAAAGGGCTGTACAAAGAGTAGGAAAAGTAAAGAAACACAAAGGGAAAAGCTGTCCCAGCACAAGCAACATCCACCCATTGGAGCATGCTATATGGGGCACTAGGGGAAGTGTGACAGGCACCACACTGGCCTCTGCCAGCCCAGGAGGTGCCAGCTCAAGTTAATGTTCAGGAGCAAGCTAGGAAACCCTGATGTCCCCAGCCCTTCGCTGCCACTGCTCCCCAACAGTGGTACGGGGCTGCCTATGCAGAAGTGGTTTGCAACAAACACATCAGGACCTGGGGACCAAAAACGCACTCATGCCAGCAGGAGGGTGTCCAAAGATGAGATGTCAACCCATGTCTTGCATGCTCCTACATTTACTGCCCCCAAAAGACACCAGGTCTGATTTACAATACAAAAGATGGAAGAGGGAACTGACTCAGATATTTTGTCTCCATCTCATCCTCCAGACACTCCTCAAATACCCTATTTTGTACCAGACACCAGGAGATCACAAGTTTAACAAGTGCAATCCCTGCAGGGACACCCAATTTCTCAGTGTTGGGTTGGCTCAGCACAAAACTGCAATAGGACCAGGTACCAGGAACAGATAGGCTCCAAGCATTGACCACAGACACCCATGAAAGCATCAAGCACTGCCCAGCCTGACATAAACAGGATGAAAATAAAGCTGTAAGCAGCTTATACAAAGCAAGGGAAGAAGTTTCTATCTTTCAGCCTGGAGAGATGGCAGCTTTGCCACACAGACAGGTTAGGAGTCATACCAGGCAATATCCCAAGGAAGAGCCCACGTAATATCCCATTGCCCAGGGGACCTCATTCCCACCACAACCAGGCTTATCCCACAGCTCTTCAGGGGCATCTGCCCAGCAGAGAAGCACAAGCATCACCCATGAGGTATCCCAAGCAACCTGGATCTCTTCTCCATGCAAAAAACTTCCAGAGGCATTGAGCAGCATCCAACCCTCAGAACGTCATTGAGCAAAAACCTGTACATCTTCACCCAGACCAGAAGCAGCAGCACACCATTGCCCCCTCATGCCACTACCCCAAAGTTTGACTAAAGCTTAGGAATATCTTTGCCTTTATATATCTCTGCCTTTTAATGATGGCTTCAAGGCTTTGAGACAAAAAAAAAGGGCCATTAAACTCACTGAATAAGTTAACGGGGCAGAGAGAATCCATTTCAAAGCCACCCCAGGCTATTTTCCTCTGGAGCTAAAGCCTGAATAAGCAAAAAGGAAAAATTAAAACTGTACAGTGCTTTGCCAATAAATAACCCCCAGTGTAATCCACTACCAGGCAGGTCTCCATTTGCAGAGATAATAGGATGCAGATCAGCTGCAAGCCACCTCCCCTTGCAGGGACCACCACCTTTTGATTGCAATTAGCTGTGCCATGACAGGAACCTCCATCTCCTGCCTGTCCCCTTCTACCTGCATCCACTGAAATCCAGCACTTGACTCCACAATTCCCCAACACCCATGCTCCAAGCACACTCCTCTGCTTCCTTTTTCACCCTTCTGCCTGTTCATGCCCCTTCATTCCCATCTTTTCCTTTCCTTCACCAGCAGTGCTGTGGGTCCATCCCTTATACAGAGCCCACACGCAGCCAAGTCCTCCCCAAACACCTCAAACACAAGTGCCTGTCCCAGAGAGAGGGAAGAAAATAAATTAAGAAAGCGCTGATTGTAAATGTTGATCCCACTGGATGTGGTTTGTTTACTACTATTAAATATTTAAAGATGTTAATTAAGTCTCCGAATAAATAAATCTCTGTTGCCCGTGCCTTTTGGAAGGCAGGGATCCCTCCCCTGGGGCCAGGGCAGCCCAGAGCACATCGGGTGCTGGGCAGCCTGCCCAGGGCTGAGGACAAGCCTGGGGCAAAGCCTGAGGATGCCACCACCATCCCTCCGGGAAGGGAGAGCTTATCTACAGCCAGGCACATATGAAGCTGGGGATATCAGGGACTTCAGCCATGAAGACCTGGAGGAGAGCACAGGCAAGGCGCAGACAGGAGGATTTCCAGGCAGGGTTACCTAAAGCAGTATCTTTTAGCCCCAAAGTGGAATCTTGGCTACAACCACAAAGCCAAGAGCTTATGCTCCCAAGTGCCAGAAGGTGAGCTCCTAAAGTGCTGAGGGACACAGAGACAAGCACCAATACACACCACACAGCTCACCATCAAGCAGGCAGCCCTGCTCCAGTGACCAGCTACTGCCACCCACATCCCTCCCACTGCCCAGAGCCAGGGCAGGCAACACACAGAGCTTTGTACCCGAGAGCATTCCCACTTCAGAGCCTCTTCCCAAACCACCACTGCAGCATCTTGTGAGGAGCACTGCAACTGCCTGCATTCCTCACCCACAGACCCAGCATCCCTCTCTGCCCACCTGATGTCTCTTCAGCCTCTGCCTCTCCCAAATGCTCTCCAGCTGTGCCCTGCACCTTGCCATTAACCCCCAGGGTGCCAGGCTCTGCAGAGCTCCTGTTGTAGAGGCCCCCTCCTGCCCAACCAGCATCCCTGCACTGCACTAGCACCCTGCATGCACTCCTTGAGCTCAGGCTTTGTTCTGATGCTCCCCCATAGGAAACCCTCCAGCATCTTTCCACCCCTGAAATAAGCGGCACAGCACTCAAGGGAGCACCAGGCTACTGCTCTCCTCTCCAAATGCAAAGCCTGGGATAGCCCATGAGATGGATGGCAGCACTGATGTGTCCAGAGCCCATGTGAGGCTCAAACTAGGAAACAGTCCTCAGTAGCACTCTGCACTGGCACCAGCAAAGCCCCAGGAGGACAGAGATGCTCTTGGCATGCTGGGGAGCTGGAAACACACAGCATCCTCAACACTGCATCCCACTGAACTTTGCTTGCTCTTCAGGCTGTGCAGAAGCAGCCACCAAGTGACTCAGTGGTTTTCAGCACACTTTTCCTGGGATATATTTTTGCGGGGAGAACATAGACAAGGCATTAGAGTCCAGGCCAGTACTCACATCATTATTGCACCCAGGAGCACCCAGCTACATCCTGAAGGTAAGGGATTTGGGGGACAAGAGAGATCTTTCCAGTCACATAGGTTACAGAGGTCCTCCAGAGGCAATCCCATCTGTACTGGGATGGACACAAGGGATGCCCAAGCTGGGTTAGAAGCAGGCTTGAGGAGGGCAGTGGTCCAGGACAAGGGCAGGAAGCCCAAGGCAGCATTTGTACAGCTGGATCAGACTGGAGAGCCAGGATTCCTGGTTCCCAGCCCAAGTCACTGCATAGCATTGCCACAGAGAGCATGGGACGAGGCCAGAGCTGCTCCAGGAGCAGAGGGAAGGTCAGCAGCTGGAGGCACCCCTGCTCTCCCCCATGTGGCTTCATGTCCCAGCAGGGTCAGGAGTTAGAGCCTGGCATTGCTGCAGCTCAGCTGAACACTCATGCTCCTAATTTATCCTGGCAAAACCGTGAGCCTGCAGGGTCCTCTGCATTCCCAGCATCTGCTTGAGCATTTCCACAGTAACATTTCCTAGGGGAACCGCCTGAGGAGAGCCGGTTAAGGGGCAGCCTTGCAGAACCCAGGAGGATGGAACTTCACCAAGCTCCCATCTGCTTTTACTCAGTTCTCAGTCCCCAATGGTCAGCCAGCAAAGGCACCAGTGCCCTGTGCCCTCCCCAGTATTGAGCCAAAGGAAGGCTGCAGGGAAGCGGCTGAATGGGAGATAGCACTTGGGCTCAGCCTCTCCCTGCATCCTTCCATGGAGCCCCAGGATCCCAAGGCCATTCTATTGTCACTGCTGCAAGCACCAAGGTCAAGGAAAAGCACCCCAGGCCACCCATCTGTGCTGTCACACAATGACAATCCCTTAGGAATCCTTCCTGACCTCTCTGCACCACTCCTGGGTCTTAAAAAGGCAGTTTTCTTTTCTGTTTAAGCAGACCAAAGGTGGGAGAAGGGGAAGGTGGGGATGATGGCACAGGCTGGAAGGGGGTACAGGGTGGGGATGGTCACTAGCAAGCTCCATTAGGTCCTACACCAGGAGTGCTGGAGGAAAGCTGGCAGCACACAGGGTTTTGGCTTCTCCTCCAGCTCCCCAACTGCTGTGTCACATGAAAACAAGATAAAAACACAGCATGTGTTTTCCTGGTGCTGCTGCTCCAGGCAAGCAGGGGCCAGGTCTCACAAGGAGGGGGACAGGGCAGGATCCACAGCCCCATGGGGTCTGGAAACAAGGTGGTACATAGAGGATGGAGGTGCAGAAGGGCTCCTGGAAAAGCCTCAGCAACTCCAGTGCAGCCTTCCAAGGAAGGTCTATAGAGATTTTAAACTCCATTTTCTTCAAATGAAGGCCAGGCCCTGAGCAATGTCACAGCTCTAACCCATTCCATCATCAACCAAAACATCACCCTGCCATGATACCAGGGACTCATTTGCTGTTGCGTTGTAGGACCACTGGGTGTCACAGCCCTTCCACCATGCTGGCAGCACATGGAAAACCACCCATCTTTAACCCAGCTGCCAGGAAGGATGAGATACACCCAGGAGCTGCATATGGAGGATGCTACAGGGTCAAGGGCAGCTTCCTACCATCACTCGCCCTTGCCCTATCCCACATCAGGGTCTTCTCAGCCTTTCCACTTTGAAGAAGGCCATATGGCCCCTTAAGCCCTCCAACAAACACATGTAGCAGAGGTTTAATCAGAGGATCAAAGAGCGTGGCACCTACCCTGGAGGACCAGAGTCAGCTCTCAGCCTGCACCCTCTTGTCCCTACTTCCAGGATTGCTCTGGAAACATCTCATGGCTGCTGGATACAACAGGACTGATCCAACAGCCTTGTTTATCCCTCATCCATGCTTGACCTCTCCCCAAACCCCAACTGATCTTGAGCCAAAGGGTCTCCATCCCTACTCTGCTGCTTGCAAGCCAGTTGCACCACTGCTCCATGCCTCAGTTTCTCCATCAGCAACATGGGCAGAGCAGTTAGGGTCTTCCTTAAAGATCATGCGCAGCCAGAAACCAGTCACAGATGGCAGCACCATGGCCAAACACTTCGAACAGCCCAGAAACATCTCCCTGAGCATCCACTCTGTTGTGGGTCACCACCTTCCACAAACTTGCAAATCACCTCTATTCACAGATGGGCTGGGGCTGTATCCCCTGCAGCACCGGTCTAAGAGCTATCAGTACATGGGGGTGTGCAGACCCCATCATCCCACAGCAGAGAGTAGGCGAAATCCACCACCATTCCAGATCCCACACTAATGCACACCCGGGAATCAGGATGCTGAGATAGGGAGCAGGCGGGATACCAAAGGGATTACAGCATCACGGCACCCCAAAGGCTCTTTGCCCACGCAGCATCCATCAAGGCGACGGCGGAGACAGGACCTCCCGTCCCGCTACCGCCGTGCGGGCTCTCCCGCCGGCGCGGCGCAGCCAGGAGCCCGCTTGTCTGCCGCTGCCGCTTGCCCTCTAGCGGCACAGCCACCTTCAAGCGGAGGATGAGAGGAGAGGATGCGCCGGGGCTGAGCAGGGAGGGAGCAGCCCCCGGGGCGCACAGGGCAGAGGCTGGGCTGCGGGTTACGGTACATCCACGGAGCTGCTTGTGCCAGCGCTCCCGCGCAACTACCGTGGTGTGCGGAGCAGCTTCTCCACGCTGGGAGATGGACAATGGGGACAGAGCTGCAGAACACGGCGGTGCTGGCGCTGCACGCGTGGCCCTCAGACGTGGAGCATCGCATGAGGCGACTGGCGCTGCTGGTTCTCATCTCTTCGCACAGGGCACAAAGGGTTGAGATATCCGACCACTGGATACACACTGCAGCCTCTGAGCAAGAAATCCCACTGCACCACCTTGACAACAGTTTTAACATGCACCCCTTGGTGTGGAAGGGAGAGCAGGAGAACTTGGGGGAGATCAGAGCCCATGGGCTGCTGTCAAACATACCTGCTTAGAAAGCATCTACACAACCTGCTGAAACCCCCACTGCAGGAAGCTCACAGCTTAATGTTACTACTATTGCACAGTGCCTGGTAAATAACACACTGACTTACAAGCATTACTGCTCTCATTTTCAGAGGCCTGGCATGGCAGGATGAGGGGTTGGTTCACTTCCTGCTTGACTACAGACCCACCTCGAATGGGATGCACCAAATCCAACCATAAACTCATGGGAAACACCTATCAAGAGCACAGCATCGAGCAGGACAATCCAGTGTGCCAGGGTAGTAGTGCTGAGCACAACCTACCTGGAGGGCTCCTCAAAGGTGATCCCACGGGACATCCCATGGCCTGTTTGGGGTTAACTGAAAAAGCCCAGCATCTCTGGATGAATGGATTGTCCCAGGCCACAAGCAGCCTCATGCCAAAGCCCATGAAGGTGTCACCCTCACAGGAGTGAGCTGATGAGGTAAAGCTGAACCAGAAAGCTTTCCCTTAACAGAGCTCTACAAAAGCTCCAAGGTCAGAGGCAGCACATCTCCAAGCCTCCAAGAGCAGAAAGGCAAGACCTTCCCTCAGTCTCTTCCCCTCCATCTCTGCTTCTTCCCCCCAAGAAATATGTGCTCTAGACCCAAAGCATCCCCACCTCACCTCTCCAAGCTCAGGGAGGCAAGCCAGCAAGCACAGCTGATTTAGATCTCCCCATGCACCCTGAAGGTCACCAGCTCCGGCCCTATGCTGGGCTCAGAAAGAGCCTGGGAAGTCCTGTCAGGCACCAAAGTTGTCCTCCCCCCTGGCAAAATACCTGGTGCGGTCCCTGTCTTGCTGAACCCAGGACAAGTTCCTCTGCAGAGCCAGGCAATGCAGACATGGCTGAGGAGTACGTAGGGACCAAGTGGGATCAGGCACAAGGAGGGCAGACACCAACAGACTCAAAGGCAGGTGATTCAACCCAACAAGAATCCTGTGTCCCAAAGCAGGGCTGAATGGGTGCCTGATGTCCTCTGCTCATCATTACCTTGGCCACTGCTGGGAAGCCAAGCTGAGACCTGGCCCTAAGAGCCAGCTCTCTCCACCTTTTACAGCCCATCTACCCCAGACCCCTCTGCTCTGCCCCTGCACATAGCCTGGATGGTCACTAAAGTACTGGAAGTCCAAGACATCACCTGTACCAGGGAAGTGCCTCTACCAGAACTGGTCAGCATTGAGAAAAGCCATAAGAACAAGACAAGGAGCCATCAGCCAGCCCAGAGGATGCCTCCAGCCTTGGGCACCCCAATGCAATTTAGCTACTTTGGTGCACACGGCAGCACACACCATGGACCCAATTCCTGATGCAACAGGAATGATATGGGACAGTCAGGATCAGTGCTCCTGGCTTTCAGCACCTCTAGAGCATCAAGACCATATCTCAGCATCCTCTTCTGTCCCCACAGCCTCATGCTGCACCCATCTTCCTTATCCTAACATCCTTCAGGACAGCCACTCTGTTTAACAGCCCTCCAAAATAAAGTTGGGCTGAATTCGGAGCCTTCTGAATGATCCTGCAGCAGCCAAAGGCTCTAGAACCAGGAAATAGAATGGGAGGCTTTGGGATTACAAAGCCCTCCATCTCTGGAGAGCAGCAGCACACAAGACACACTCTGGCTGGCTCCCAGAGAGGGGAAAAGTTTGTTCCCTGTTTTCTGAAGCAATCACCAACTCGAGCATCACAGCAGCCCCGTTCCTGGCTGTTTAGGGGCCACCAAAGCAAGTTCTGCTACACACAGGAAGATGCCTGCCCTTCCTTCCCTCCTTCCCAGACATGGGCATCACCGGTGCCTCAGTTTCCCCTCACCAGCAACGAAGGGGTGCTGCCGCTGCCAGCACCGCCCCCCCCCGCTCTCCCCCATGCCACATGCTCCCGGCTCCCGCAGCAAGTGGGGGCTGCGCTGTGCTCACCCACAGCACCCGGCTCTGACGTGGCTCTCCCACCCCCAGCCAGGCCCACGGTGGAGCGGATGCTGCCGTCAGCTGGTGGGACAACGCAGGAGTGGATAGGGCTGCTCTCCTTGTCTATGGAGGGAACGAGATGCTTCCCCTAGGCTGCGCAAGCGAGACCGTGAAATCCTGCATCCCACAGCGCTCCGTGATGACCCACCTCCTCTTGGGCTGCTCTGAATTCACCTCATCTCATCGAAGGCAGCTACAAGCTGCACAGATAAACCCTTGCAAATTCACCCGTCAAGGGTGTTTCACCATAAGAAATCCCATTCTCTCCTGGTAAGGCTGGGTAAAGAACCAAGGCTGTTCACACCGGGGACATCTTCCTATCTTAGAGGAGCCCAGGGGTGGCAAACGCAGGCCACTGCCGCCTGCCTGGCAGCATCTCTGCAGTGCCATAGCAACAGCTGAGAAGTAGGGAGGCCCAGATGGCAAACTCCTCCGTCTGTCCTTCCCCACGCGCCGTGCCGGCGCACGCAGGCGCTGCCCACGCTGCCAGAAGGGTAACTCCCGCCCTGCCCTGGCACGTGGCACCCGCTGGCACCCCAACACATGGCAGCACAAGGGCAAGCCCAGCCACACCATGGTGCCATGGATGGGGACCCAGTGGTGAACAGCCTCTGGGTGTTGCTCAGTACACACAGGTATGTACAGAAGGGGGTTTGCACCATGGGATATCCAGGACCAAAGTTCTCCCAGTGTATGCAGTCTTTTTAGGGAGGTCTTGCAGTGGATGGAGCCCCATATCACGGGGGTGAGAACGGGTTAGGGGAAGCTGGAGCATCTCTACTAGTCACATCTGGCTAGGGTCACAGCAAAGGCCACCCAGCTGCACAAGGAGAAGCAATGGCATGAATATATACAACCCCATGGTCATCCTCCACCTAAACCAGAATGAGGAAGCCCAGCTGGCCCCATGGCTAAGACAGGACCCTTGGCAGCTCTCAGGGATTCTGTGCGCAGAGTCACATCCCCAAGGATGCAGTCCAAAACTGGACATGTTTCGGGTAGGCTGAGAATGGGCAGAGGGACATCAACCAACACAAACTTCTCCATCTCAGGGGAGGAACCTCCTGCCCTTCCCCAGCTTCACCATTAACCTGGCACTGCCTGGATTTGCATGAGGCTTGTGTGCCACCATCTCCCCTATCCCAGCCAGGGCAGAAGCTACACAGCCCTGACCGTGGCTGCCCCACACAGAGGATGGGAAACCATAAGCAGCAGCAATTGGAGCAATAACCATTCATTTGAAGGGTGCAACAGGAAGCTCAATGATGTGGCATCACACTGCAGGCACACATAGGTCTGACCTGCCCTGCCAGCCCCCATGGGTAGTGCTATAGGCTGAGCATCTCCTGTCCTTCCATCATCCTTGCCTCAGGGGTCTCATCAGCCATCAAGATGTGAAATAACCCAAAGCTTCTGATGGCTTGGGTCCAGTGCTGGGGGAACCTGTCTGGGTGGGGTGGGCTGGCATGGAGGGGTCTCTGCCCTGGTTCAAGGGGATAAGATGGACAAGCCCTCCAAGCCAGCTCACACTGCCTTCTTTCTCCAGCCCTTGGAATGGGCCCTGGCAGCCTTTTATCAGTTCCACCCAAGCTCTAACAGCAAAGCTGAGCTCGTCTTTTCACACACTAATAAGGCCCTGCTTGGCCCCAGGGTGGTTTCACCACCCCACATTCCATCTGCCTTTTCACCAGCAGTGGGATGGAACAGGGAACATCACCTTCCCCAGGGCCTGAGGGGAGGACCCTGCTGGAGCATCACATCCCCTGGCCACAGGGATAAGACTGAGCCATCCCTATACGCTCCCCACCCCAAATGCCTGCTTGCTGCCCAGAAATGAAGCAAGCTGCCTACTAAAGCCAAGCCCCAGTGAGCCTGGCAATCAGGGGAAGCACCATTCAGTGCCCAGCTGAATCAGACCCACACACTGGGAGTGATTCAGCGATGACCAGACTGGGTTTGATGCACCTCTCACCCAGCACACATGATATGGGGGCTGGCAAGGAGGGAGGCCTGACATCAACCTGGAAGTGTGTAGGACCTGATGTGTCCCACACAAGAGCATGAACATAGGTTCAACCCCAGCTCCCAGCAGCGACTCTTTCACTAGCAAGCTGCTCCCTTATCCAAACCACCCCTCTGCTCCCATAAACATTCCCCAGAAACCACTGCTGTCTTCCCAGTAAGCCCAGACCCCTGGGGAAAGTTTCCACTCATGCTCAAGTCTCAGCCCCTTGTGGCATTTTGGGGTTCACCCCAGTCCTGCTGCTCAGCCCCCCAGTGCCTGAGAAAGGAAGCTTAGGGCCAGCAGCAATGCAGGGGGTGAGGAAACGTGCTTTGCTCAGTGTGGAGCAGAGATGCATACAAATTCCAGCAAAAAAACCTGGCACCTTCTCTTCCTTCCCCAACTTAAAGAGCAGCTCCTCTCCCAAAATTACCCAGCATCTCCGTTTCTGGAGTTGTCCACTGGGTTCCGCCTCCCCTCCTTTTTACAGTCCTCTTATCAGCATATTTCAATTTCAAAGCAGTAAAGACATTTTCTGGGCACAAAGGACACACGTAATGCTACCTCCCACAACAGTTCAGATGTATGTGTGCGCCTGACAACGCACACTCGCTCACACTGGTGCCTTCCAAACCCTTTCCGGCTGCTCCCTACCCCTCAAAGGGTTAAAACCAAACCACAACAAGCAGCAAACACAGGGGGGGATAAAAACAACACGAGTTTCCGACTTCCCCAGCATCACCCACATCCCTCCAGCATCGCAGAGAGCATACTCCAGCACCACGACACAGGATAATTATGGGGCGATTGGAAAGGGAGCCTTGCATGAGTTTTCCCATTTACTTTGCCCATTCCTGCTAGGTTTGCAGAGGTTTTGTGGCAAGGTGAAGGCAGGGCTGGGGGCTTAGAGTCAGGTACCGGCTGAAAACCTGCTTGGGCATCACATGAACCTGTAAGCAAGCGGGGAAAGCAGCTCCCTTCATCTTTACCCAGCAAAGGTGACAAGCAGAGCTGCGAAAGAGGCACTGCAATTACTCCATGGCTCTGCTGCAACTGCACTGTGACCAAATGAAACAGCCTCGGGAAGAGCCCCAGCACAGCCCTCTCCCTCCATACAACTGTACTATCGATGGGGGGGGGGGGAAGAAATAAATAACCCTCCATTACTCATTTGAAACCTTGCTGCATTTAACTGCCAGATTATAAAGGATTCCACCTCTTCGCTGCTCAACTCCCACTGGCAACTTGCTCTGGGGGCTACATTTCCCTAAATGCTCACATTTCAATTAGCATTAGAATAATGAAATGGCTCAGAGTTCATCACACCCAAAAATGTACTGGAAAAATAAAGAGCAGAGATTGGAAGCGATGAGGATCTTCCCCCCCCACCCCCCCTTCTGCACACACACACTGTGATGGATTCAGGAGAAAAATATATTCCTTTCTCGACTCCACGCTGATGAGATTACCATGGGCTTTGCTAACTGCCTCTCCAAACAAGGATAATGCAACTTGGAGTTGATTTTCCAGATAAACAAGCACGCAAACAAACGCAAAGTGCTCAACTAAAAATATCCCCCTGCTCCGATGCTTCTCTCCCCACCGCCACCACCCCGCGACGAAAACACGCGAACCCGGTCGCAGCACCACCGGCGAGCTGCACAATCGTAACAATACGAGTTAAATAAGCTACTTAAGGGACATCTCACTGTCCTATTTTCCTTTTCACATCCCACTCCCTCCCCTTCCAAAGGCGAAACCGCAGAACCCCAGATCCACTCAGCCAGGGCATGGAAGGAGCATTTTCTGTTGTGGGGATGTAAAAAGACAGGACATTCTAACCGGATCCAAAGTCTCGAAAAAGAACAAGCAGCTCAGAACTTGCTTTTCTTGCCCAATTTGGGTAAATATGTGGCTGTGTGCGGCTGTGCCGTCCCCCCCTCCTCTTGCAGAAGCAAACAGTTAAAGGCAGCAGCAGCTTTAGCATCTTTGCCTGCTGCTCTCTCCTCTGCTAAGGAATCGGATCTCATTTACTTTATTCCTCTTAAACCTTGGCCAAACTGTTGCTGGGCTTTTTATTTTGGGGGAAAAGGGGGGTGGGGGGGAAGAGGGAAGCCGGATTCCTCCGCCCGGGAAGCCGGGAAGCTCGGCGGGCAGCGGGTGATGCCGCTGGTACCTGAGCCCCCGGGAGAGCCCGGAGGGGACCCCCACTTACATGGAAGTGATGTTCCTTGAGATGTCCGTGATATTGATGCTCGTGTTGCCATTGCTGCTGCCTGAATCCTGCCCTTCCAAGAGAGGGAAGAGGTTCCCATCATCCGGCTTCTTGCAATTGATGTCTGTCTTGCTGCAAAGACAATTAGCAGGGCAAGCCAGCACCGAAAGCAGATAGTCTCCCCAAATGCTCCAGAGCAAAAATACCCTCCAGAAAGTGCACTTGGTAGGGCAAAGAGAGACATCCATCTCCGATTGCTGCTTCTAAAAAAGAGGAGGAGGAGGAAAGGGGGGATGGAGGGAGGGGAAGGGGGGGAAAAGGGGGGAGGAAACAAAGACAGG
>WYDI02028703.1:0-11117 GCA_009867235.2 Psittacus erithacus
TCTTATCTCAACCTGTGGGAGTTGTATTCTTTTGATTCTCTTCCCCATCCCTCTGGGAGCTGAGGGAGGAAGGGGTGCGGGGGGGGCAGTGAGTGGGCTGTGTGGCAGGCCTTAAACCACAACAGAAGCTTTTCCAAAACTGTGCTTTTAAATTTCATTTCCTACTGATGGTGGACTCCCTTAAGGACCCAGTCCGTGGTACTCTCAACATCGCTTCACTGTCTCAGTCGCTTTCCTGGATGCTTCTGGGAACCCCTCTGCCTTATCGTATCCTCAACCAATGCTCACAGCAGCTCTACACTACATTTTTGGCAGAACGTTATGCTGTGCTGTGCTATACCCCCTGCTTTGTGCTTGCTCATACTCCCGTACTAGGATTCGGCATCTCCTTTATCCTCCACCCACTCAGAGATTCTAATGTTGTGTTTCATACTGCCCATATTAAATCTGTAATGTCTCAAATAACACAAGGGGCTCCACACTTGTATTATTTGAAGTTGAACTCTCTATACCCCTCAATTTTGCAGCTTCTTTCTCCTCTGTGTGTAGTGGCTGTTTTTCCGTAGCTGAGCATAGCAGCCCACAGGGCATTACCTGTTCTTGAATGCACCTTATACCTTAGTAGAAGTAACTTCTGCTGGGGGAAAATTAGTTATGAATTGCACTGCTTTCCTACGCTCCTGCACAGGGCCTGTTGGCTTCCTGCTCTTGCGTTCTTCAACATAGCTACCCCTTAAATGAACCAGGCATATGTTTGCTGGTCTTAGGGGGAAAAAGCTGCAGGTGAGTACTGCCTACAGCATTTCTTGTGGGGGTTTAACTTAAATTTCTAGGTTTGGGGTGAGCACTGCAGGTCTCATATGTCAGGGAGAGCTGCTCACATCAGAGGGGCCAAGAGTGCTGCTTTGGAGCAGTAGATTTCGGTGTTCATGCAGGCTTGGCTGTGGCTGCTGATGGGGTGATGGGTTTCCCTTAAACACAGGGCTGGCTACACATGAGTTAGGTTTTTTACCCCCAGGAAGAAAAAAAACCAAAAAAAACCCACCCCAAAACCAGCTGTGCAAGCAATCTGCTTCAGGTCAAAGAAAGCACAGTGCACGTTAACGTTGAAAACCAGAATAAGGAGGGAAAAGAAAGGCAAGTCAAAGATCAGGTCATTTCTCCTGCAGAGTGGCTGTTGAGTTTGTGTCTTGTGTCCTGCACTACTTGGCAATGGCAGCCAGGATGTGGCACTCACCAAAGGTGACACGAGGCACAGAGAGGCTATATGCCTTCCAGTGTAAGGGGCCAATTCTGCTGACTGTTGGCAGAGACTTGCATGTCAGTCACTCGTTAGCTGTGTACCACCAGGCAGCAGATAATCTCAAGTGCTGAATGAATAAATCCACTCCTTGTCAGCTTCCATCAGTGACTCTTGCATGAAGCCCAGATGCTTCTTAAAGAAGCATACGCTGCAGATAAGTCTAAGTTCCATATTTACTCAGTAGCCTATGGCAGAGCACTGAGGAGCGCTGCAGCTTTTAACTATTGAGTTAAACCGTGAAGTTCCCAGGTTAAATAACCTGTAGGATCCAAACACCATCATGTCAAGACCTTGAAATCAATATGCCAGGACAGGTGTTCTGTCCTGCTGTGGAAGGGTGTTGGCATCAGCAGAAAGGATTTTCCAGAAAATCCTCGCAGTATCCATTTGGCTGACTTCATACCCTCAGACTTTGTGCCAACTTTTAACATTCAGCGGAGTGTTAAAGTTGCAGTTTTGAATGGACTGTGGAAAAATACTTGTTTCAATAAAGACAAGTAGAAACTGACATTCTGTTACAACAGTAGTTTGTGACAAATAAATTTCCCTACTAAAGCTTCATGGTATAGTGTAGAAGTTTGCACATGCAAATTTTAACATCAAATATGCATCTCACTTCTCATGTATACCTATTTTCATTTATGGGGAAATAGCTTTGAGAAGCACTCATGCAAACAAAAGTTGTGGTGGAATGAGCCCATAATAGAGCTTTCAATAAAATGAGAAATTGCTCAGCTTTCCAGTAATTTTGTCTGTTTGTTGTAAGCATTTTGTGCAGCATTGTCTAGCTGCCTGATTCGATGGAGATCTAAGTCTAGTTTTCCCCCTCATTTACCCACTTTTCATAGAATCTTCTTGTAATTACTAGTCCTTAGCAGAAAACCTGAATTCATGTTAAAGCATTTAATTAGTCAAAATTGTGTAATAGAAGATTTCTTCCAGATACCATTTAATGATCATTAGAAGGTCTGATTCAAAGCCTGCTTAAGTCAATTGATGGCTTTTGTTGACTTGAATACATTTTGAATCTGGCTTGGTATATTCAGAAATATGAAGTTATTGGCTACAATAGCAGGGAATACTCTTCATAGATGGACAACTTCAGTGGTTCTCTGCTTCCATAATGGTCTGCTGAGGAAGCTTTGGATAAATGAAATGAAAGGCCACTTTTGGTGAAAAATGAACTAAATTCAGAACTGCAGAGGAAGATACTTGAAGATTTAATCATTTAAAACCTGATTTTTTTCCACAGCTACTCCGTTGAAGTTAAGGATGCAACTGATATAATGTGGTACTGCTTAGATTTGGTGATGGCTTAAGTCTGTTTGGAAGAGTGATATCCCCACAGCAGTGTTGACCCTACAGGACACATTGGGCCTGTACTTACTTGTATAAAGCCATTGGCTCAAGGGAGACCTCAGAGCAGCCTTCCAGTAGCTGAAAGAGGGCCTGTAGGAAATCTGGAGAGGGGCTTTTTATAAGGGCATGTAGTGACAGGACAAGGGGGAATGGCTTTGAACTGAAAGAGGGTAGATTTAGATTATATATTAGGAAGAAATTATTTATCATAAGAAGGGTGGTGAGACACTGGCACAGGTTCCCCAGAGAAGCTGTAGCTGGCCTGTTCCTGGAAGTGTTCAAGGCCAGGTTGGAGAGGTCTTGAAGCAACCTGGTCTAGTGGAAAGTGTCCCTGCCTGTGGCAGGGGGGATGGAACTGAATGATCTGTAAGGTCCCTTCCAACCCAAACCATTCTGTGATTCTTTTATTCTATGATATCTGGTTTAATTTCTTTTCTGTTTTCCAGGGTAGCCTATTTATTCTATGATTACAGGAAAGAAGGAACAAGTGACCTAGGTGGTCTTCACCAAAGCCAGTAATTTTTCACCATTTTTAACTTTTAGTCCCACACAACATGGAAGCAAAAGTACTAAATGAGTAAAATCTTAGAGTCTGTTCTTGTGATATTTCTGTTACTGCAGAACACAGACTTTCCAGGGAACTTCAGATTATTTTCTTCCTATCCAGTACCTTTGGTTTGGCCACTTCAACTCAGTGAAGTATCACAGTGACTTACTTTTAGATTTTTGCGCTCTCATCATGGAAATGCAAATCACTACACAGTGGGCCAGACACTGACAAAAGTAGGTACTTTGGTACAAGGTTTCCAACCTGAGTTCTAGCCTGAGGAGACAGATGAGTATCCAATTCTCTGCATCCTTTGAAGTTCATCCTGAATCTAAATAATAACTCAGAGAAAGTTCATGTTCTGGTTGAGATTCTAGTAGCTGAGAGACAGCCATGAGTTCTGAAAAATATTTCATTAATTACTTCAAAGCAAAGCAGGGTAGGGTCACCATTAGAGAGCTTGATATTCACATGAAGACCTACCACCTCCACCTCCCCTCCACCATTTTGCTCTGAGTAGGAAAACCAGCACAACACATTTGCAGCCTCCTGGCCCACTTCTGCAGCTTCAGACTTTCTTCTCCAAATGGTGTTTTGAACAATATGGGAGACACTGGTGTCAATGGAGAGAGAGCGAGCTCTGTGGTGTGCTGCTGGTGAACCTTGAAGCATCCAAGGAAAATGCCATCTGCTGTCCCTCAGCTTTTTGTGTGTAGCTGTTCTTCAGGAAACACTGCTATTAATGACTGTTGCACAGTGCTTGCACAGGTTTGGTAGATAAAATACAGGCTGGTAGATAAAAGGCAGCTTTCCACTTCATTTTCAAGTTTTCACAGCACCACATGGGTGATGGGTGACCCAATTGTTACTGAGCAAATATAAACAAGAGAAAAGGAAACTTTCATCACTGAGACAAACGATTAGGTTTCCTCAGCCTGCCCTCCTTGCCTTCGACCTGAATTAGCATCCTGTGTACCTGTGGGTTGGAAGGTGAGAGAGCAGAGCGCTTGTCACCAGTGAAAACTGTGCTGACACGATGGACTTAAACCAAACCAGAGATGTGATTTCTTCTGGGACTGACAAAGGGTGAAGTAGAGATGAAGCAGAGGGAGCCAGACTTTTGCATTATTCCTGTAAGGAATATGGGTCGCATTGCCCCTGTGTTGCACTTTGTCATTAGATGAATCACTGGAGTGTCCTGTCAAATCAGCCTGCTGCATAGATTTTTAAAACCTCTAATTGGCGTCTGCAAGGTTACAAGTTAGCAGTGTATCTCCATTTGTCCTGCACAGCCTTCCACAGCTCTTTCTTCCAGCTCCAAGGCACTGTTGTGCTGCCCAGTCAGTAACCTACCATGGTGTGAGGCAACTCAGGCTGTGGTTGAGACCCTGTGAAGTGACCTAGTGCTTGTGTGACAGAGAAAGCTTCCCTTCCTTTCTTTTTCAACTATTATGCAAATGTTTCTCTATGTTTCTTTGTTTATCACGGACTCTGAACCTCCCTAGACAGGCTATTCTGAGTTTGGCCTGCTTTCTGATAATTGCATCTGCATTAAAGCAAACACCCCTGCAGGGTTCCTCTATTCTCCTGTCCTTGCCAGCTCTGTGCTGGAGAGCACTCCATAGCTTGCTAGCACAGGGATGCGCAAAAAGGGCATGCCAAGGGCTGGCAATGCTCTGGAGAAAAGGGCAAAGCTGCATGCTATTTCAGACCTCTCTTGTTTTGTCAGTGAGTTCAGATACCTTTCTTTTGCTAGTGACATGATGGCTGCTAGTTCTTCCTGAGCCATGCATCAGTAAAATCACTGTCATGATCTACAGTCTGTGTCCAGCCCATATCAATGTCTGGCTTCTCTTTGGGGATGTAAAAAATGAATAGGATCTGGGAGAGTCAGCCAACAGTAATGACTGCAGCAGTAATTTCGTTTTTGCAAACTGTTGGTTTTCTTTGGAAGGAAAAAAAGGCTGGGCGCTGCTGGATAATTTTTGAGGTTGATCTTTATCAGGTTGCTGTTTAGAGAGCTGGGAATCTCTAGTGCTTGAAATAATACAGCCATTAGTGTGTTGCTTCTCTACATGGGGCCAAGGCCTGGACTATGATAAGTACAGTAATGATCCTTTTCCTTCATAAAGCCCCTTTTTTCACTGAAAGATGATATGAAGTACTGAGATGAGTAGATTAGTTTTGTCCTTGGTTTACAGCTAGAAGAGGTAGCAGGCAGTGGAAAGCTGGAGTGGTGCAACACACTGCTGAACTGAATGCACTGTAGTGAAATGCTGCCAGGCCCATCTGTCCAGATGGCTTTCTGCATGCCTGGGGTTGAAATCAAGGCCTACGTAAGTGTATTTCCTCTCAGGATTTAGTTCCCAGGAATTTAAAAATATGCACAGAGCCTTCCACACTCACACAGTTAAAATGATGAAAGTGAAGTAACTCAGGCTATTTCCTTTTAATTGGTTCTTAGCGTAAATCTGTAGGCAGTAAGTAGATATTTGCTTTCTGTTCTGATTTGCTCTCATTGAACTTGGCCTTGCTGTGCTGTAACTGAATCCTCTCCTCCAAGTGAGCATCATAAATCATGGCCTCTTCTCATGCTTTAGGGCAGTAACCAAGGAGGACCCTGACTAGATGATGCCATCCATCACTCACTTGGTCTGAACATATGCTGCCACCGCACCCACCAGAGACTTTTCAGCAGTGAATTGCCAGTGCAGTTAGACAGCCCATCTGCAGGGAATTTCATCTTTCACAGGCAGGATATCCCCCAGAAGGGAGAATGGGGTTGGATAATCCCTACCATAGCTAGTATGATGATCACATTCCCCATGAAATACCTGGTCTCCCCCATCCAAAGGTAACTTTGTTGTAGTTCTAATTTCTTAGCAGATGCGGTGCTTGGTGCTGATGATGATCCTCAGTAGTGTTGGAAGAATGTTATTCAAGTGGGTACTTCTGTTTTGTTTTTCCTCATTCTTGAAGCAAATCCAGCTTTTTCAGCTGTAGGGCGGAAGAAAATATCAGTGCATATCTTCTAGAAGAGAAGAGTCTTCTTGAAGAGGAGACAAAAATGGAACAAACTAGCTCTCCCCCTGTTTTTGGGTAGTACAGTTGAAATCACCCAGTTTGTGTTTCCTATTTGTATAAGTGGCCTTCATCTAAGTGTTGGTCATGAGTTAAGTTACGCCTACATAGCTGTCACCATCAGGTATTGTGTATCACTGTATTCACAGCAGTTCTGGCAGTGCTGAACTATGCACATATGTGTTTAAATGCATTCCCCACTTCTTGGAAGGAGCTATTTCCAGAGATCCCAAGTGTGGTAGTGGATCTCTCAGCTGACTTTTGGCTGTGCAGAGACAAATAAGTTTATAAGATTGACACATGTACAAACACTATTTCCTTCATCCTGATATTCAAGGATGACCTAGGGTGATGTGGTACAAGAGTTGCTTTTGCTGGTTTTGTGTGTTGCGTAGAGGGAGAGTCTGGGATGACAACCAACATACTGGGAAATCCTCCTCCTCTGCACAGCACTGGAAAACTACTACTTTCTAATTTCCTGCTGAGTATATCACTTGCATTCAGAAAAAGGTGTCCATGTTCAGGCTTAGTCAAAGATGACATCTCAGGAAATTAAAGGACATCAAGAACTAAAGGTATACTTGGGCAAGTTCCTAATTACTTATCTGATTTCTGCAGGGGAGATGTTAAGGGATGGTTTTGTAGTTTGTTCATAGTTTTTTGTTTGTTAGCATAGCAGCTCCAGCACAATCAATTACTTGAAGGGCTGGGAATAAGCCCTACCTAGTTGTCCTTGTTTGCTTATGTAGGTCTTTTTCCAGCCTTTGTGGAATCCTGAAAATTTGTCATGCCCAGCTATGCAATGCTTAGGCTGCATCTTTTTGCAGAGTTTATTTCAGTTACCTACAGTCTCCACAGTGCTATGTAAACTCCCTTTGAGTTAGCATAGGTCAAATCAGAGCAGTTGCACCATGGCTTCGAGCAGCACGGGGCAATTTTGTTAGCAGCTGAGGAATTGCACTGACTCTAGCTTTAATAGGTACCCTTCATAAATTCTGGTTAAAAGCACCACGGCAGTATGGTAAGAGTTTTGGGGAAGAGCAGGACTTGTACTAATTACAGGAACTTAGTCACAACTTGCAAACTCCATGTTGAAGACATGCTTTTAGAAGTAGCCATGTTTGGACAGATTGGGAATTGAGAGAAAGCACAGTCTTATGCTTAAGGCTCCAATAGCCAGGTTTAATTTCTTGCTGTGCTTTGTATTTTTTATGTCACTTCTTACATTTCTTTCTCTTTCTGTGCCTTGGTTCTGCAACTGTACAACCACACTGCTGCCTTCTGCTCTTTGTCCTGCATAGACTGCAAGTTCTTCAGGATGGGGATTGTCCTGATTGATCCTAATATATTATATTGATCCTAATATAATACTCAATATTAATTGAGTATGCAATACATATTGTAGCATGGCCACATCTGGGCCTGTGGGAGGTCAGGAGAGCCCTAAGTGACATCTTAAGAGTTTCTGTACTTTGAGAATATGTCACTGGCTTTGGGTTATGAGGGAGGAAAAGCCTTGAATGCTCATGTAACTCTTACAGCTAATTCCCTTTGTTAGATTTTGGGACTTTTCATTCAACCTTGAAATTTTGCTTGTTTTCTGCTCTGCAGGGCAGGGAGTGCTGAGGCTGAATAAATCGAATTTTTTTTACATTATATGAGTTCTAAATAAGATACATTGCTATAAGTTGCCATATCCTCTGCTTAAAAAAGTGTGGAAAATGGATAAATAAGAAGAAAATGTGTGACGATATCTAAAGTATTCAAAGACCAAGCTGCTAATATTCTATTTCTTTTTGTTTCTTCCAGGTGGAGCGGGAAATAGCCATCCTGAAGTTGATAGAACACCCCCACGTTTTAAAGCTGCATGATGTTTACGAAAATAAAAAATATTTGTAGGTATTCCTGGCTTTTGCCAGAGAAAGGGGAAGGGAGGGAGGGAGATGAGGGTTTTGGAACTTGGTAACATTTCTGAAAGAATGAAGCAGGTCTTCTCCCTTGGCTATTGTCTGTGTGATACCTAATACTTGGAGGAGGAAGGAACACTCCTTATTTCCTTAGCTTTTCTCAGTTTTCTTCTTTGTACTTACATGCTGTTTCTTTTCCTACTTAAAATGGAGGAGAGAGAACAAACGTGTGTTTTCTGTCAAACAGTAGGAGGGGAGGAAGGTTTGACTTTGTAAGATCTGGAACCGTTTTAAATCAGAACTGTAGCAGTCTTACCATGGACAATTTGGATAACTTCCCTTGCCTGATAGTTTTCATTGAAACCCTCAGTTCTCTCTAACAGTATTTTAAATTTGCCCCATCAATAACAATTTCTGGGTTTAAGGGCTGCTGAATTCTCCTGGTGGTTCTGCTGTAACAGTTAAGTTTTTAGGGCTGGAGGGGTTGTTGGGGTTTTTTTGCAGATCATAGCCGGTGCTGGACAAGGATATTGTCCACACACAAAGTCATTTTAGCTTGACAGGGCACTAGATATGTTGAATCTATTGTCAAACAAACAGGCCATATTAATCTTGGCACAGCAAGAAAAAAAAATCAATGTTCTCCAAATGGAAAAGGGCAGCCCAATAGGGAACTCCAGGTTATTTTCAGCTTTTTAACAGGTTATTACAAGTAGAAGAGTGGTAAAAAAAAAATAAACTATTTTTAAAAACCACTATCCATGGGTGACCTCTCCCTAATGTCACAACTTAGAAAAGAAATGACTGTTTACCCAAAGAAAGTGTGTTGAATGGAGGTAACAATCCCTCATGGACTATTCAGGCAGTCTCGTTGCTGGAGTAATGAAATCCTATTCTGAGAAGTGGGGCCTTTGTGCCTAAGGGTTAGCTTACTAGAGCAGGCAGTAATTTCTTTTGGATTCTACATTTCCCTTTGGGGAAGAGCTTGCCATCCGCCATGAAATGCTGTTGCCAGAGTGAGCTTGTGCAGGCACTGGGTGGAGGCTGGCTCAAACATTCCCTGACCCACATCTTGAGTGCTCTATCCTCAGTGGTGTAAATGGTCATGGCACCATTAAGCCCAGTTTGCCCCAGCTGAGGACGGTGGCCTGGATCTAGCGCAGCCTGCTCTGCATGCAGGAGGAGGGTAGCAGAGGGAAACAAGGCTTTACAGCCAGTAAGTTCTCCTTTAATACTGAAAAAAGAGGCACCATCTATAAGAGTACATTCATTTGTATTCTGGTTTAAAGGGTGTTAGTATGAGGCCCAGGCTTTCTTTTGGTTTGGAGAAAGGGAATATTCTTCTTTGTGATTCTTGTTCATTTATATGTCTGTAATCTTAGATATACACACACATAAACACACACTTGCACAAGCCCAGCAAAAAAGCTGATGTGTTCCAGGTAGGTGTAGTATACTTGAGTGGTGGAGAAAATGTATGAATACATGAAGACAAAAGAAATTCTCATTTGAAGTGAGAGGATGGGTTACAGAGGTGCGGAAGCTTTCTTCTTGCCCTGAAAGCCTGTGAAGCCAGCAGCTGAGTTGAGCTCTGCTTTTTTACCACAAAAGACTTGGTGGCTATTTTGCTTCATGTGAAAAGTATCTACTGCTCAGAGCAGTGGGGGTGGTGTTAGACCAAGATTTCTAAGAAATGGCTGCATTCCTTGGCAGGAAAATACCTTTCTGCTGAAAATCACCTTGAAAGGGAAGCATCCCGTATCTTTAAGCTATAGCTGGATATCCTGGCTTCTAAAAAATGATGGGCTCCAAAGTGTGCATTGCCAGTGACCATTTAGCCTTTAACAATCACTAAGTCTTTGTGCTGTTGCTCCTCTGCCTGTAAGATTGAGCTGTCCGCAGAGGCACTGAAGCCTTCTGCTGAAAAACACTGGCTTTGTGAAAGAGCCAATAACTGTTAATTTCATTTCATTAGTCACTGTTTTAAAGAAAAGGCACAATGCAGAGCTTCTGCCAAGCCTCTGTGTTCAAAATTAGAAACAGACATGGCCTTGGATAAATCTAAGAGGTGGAGCCTGTGGAGGAGTGAAGCCTTACAAGTGTGTGGAGGCTGAGAAGTGTGTATGCATGTACTTCCCCAAATAATACCCCCTCTAGTTCTTACCAGCATCAAAAAAGGATTGCTCTCTGGTGGTGGCACCGTTCCATCACCCATACCATCTCAGCAGCAGTGGCAGTGTTTCAGAAGAGCTCATGAATTATGGGTGATATTTCAGAAGCCAGAGACTAATCACGATGCAGTGCTGAGGAGTATTTCCTCAATAAATGTTAATTTCACAAATCATGTTTGACTTTTGGTTTATGATTTAATTTGTGACAAGGGGCTTTGGTTGAGTAGATTCCTAATGCAACCATGAATCAAATCCTTTTTCCACAGTTTAGCAACACTGGAATGAGTTTTAAAAAATAATAATAAAATCTATTAGTATATGTGTGTTAGCCTAGCAGTCTTTTTCTGTTTGTTTTGGTGTTTTCTGTACCAAGGTTGTTGGAGAGAGATGGAGATACTTATGAGCTCTAAGCCTTCCAGTTCTTTATCCGGCATTTTGAGTTGTTACTTTAAGACTGTGTCCTACAGTTCTAGATGCATAGAGGCAAACACAACTGCACTGTGGCTCTCTGTATGTGTGCTGATCCACCACCTGAGATATGCATTAAGCAGCCTTCCAGTATCTGAAGGGGGCTTATAAGGATGCTGGGGAGGGACTCTTCATTAAGGACTGTAATGATAGGACAAGGGGTAATGGGTTCAAACTTAAACAGGGGAAGTTTAGGCTGGATATAAGGAAGAAGTTTTTTACTGTAAGGGTGGTGAGGCACTGGAATGGGTTGCCCAAGGAAGTTGTGAATGCTCCATCCC
>WYDI02028703.1:11217-26736 GCA_009867235.2 Psittacus erithacus
TGCCCATGGCAGGGGGGTTGGAACTAGATGGTCTTAAGGTCCTTTCCAACCCTAACTATTCTATGATTCTATGATTCTGTGATTATGTTCTGTTGTTGGTGTCCCAGGACTTTGACATTTGATCCATCTGTGGGGAAACCTGTCTAAAGGCAGAAGGAGAGTTCAGAAAGAGCTCAGTGCTGAAAGTTACTTTCATAGTAGATATGCTTCTTGGTCGTGTGGTTATGGGGTGTCAGATGCTGTGGATACAGGAAAAGAAAACAGAACAAGATTGAAAACCAAAATGGTGTTCCATCTGAACCTTGATTAGAATTAAGAGAAATAATCAGCTACTTTGGCCCCTTTTTGACTTCTGTTGATTTGGTTTAGTACTGTCATGACTTGCAGGTGTGTGCAGCAGAAGGGAAGCCAGTCAACTGTAGGAGTGGGGCCAGCATGCGCGAGGATTTGAGTCCAGGATGGGACTGGAGACAAGGAGGTGGCTAGAGGCCAGGAGAAGGGGATGGGATGCTGCGCCAAGGACAGGTATCACTGCTTGCAGGAGGGATGCCAGCCTGGCACAAAGCAGGGCTTGCACAGAGGTGGTGGTGATGATTAATACTGCGCCCTGTGCAATACCATCTTGATAAGCCCTACCCAAAGGCCTGACTGTATCTTCTGCTCACTGCCTGACAGGTGCACTTGCATGCCATCCAGGCCATGATGCTGGTCTTGGGAGAAAACAGGCCCATAGGGCAGTTCTGTTATGTGAGCATAGGCCAAGGGGAGATGCAGCTCCAGAGCCACAGTATATTTCTCTTTCAGGCTTCAGTAGGCAGTGCTGTGTGTGCCTGGGCCCTAGTTGTTAAAGAAAAGGCCACTTAGCTCTGAGGATTAAAACCCCAAAATACATGGTCGCTGGCAGAATTGCAGCAGTGAGCTAATAGGTTTTGTCTCAGCTCTGCATGTCCTGTACTGAGGATACCTCTGGCTGGATTCATTGCATATCGTGTGCCCAAGCAGGATGCCTGCTGCTGTGCCATGGCATGCATGACTACACACTGTGAAGACACTGCTCAAAACATCTTTCATCCCCAATAAATCAAAGGTACAGAGTGTAACAGCATAATCTCCTACTACCTTGCTTTTCCCCCAAATCCCCAACCTGTTCATGTCCAAACATAATGAGCAATCAAATACAATCTCCATTCAAACAATGGAGACTAGAGTTAAAATTGTCTTTTGGGAAAGAAAAATCTAACACATGCACACTTTCTTGCAGGCAAGGAAAACTAAAAAAAATAAATAAAGAGAGTTTCTGGCCTGGTGCCAAATTAGGGTTTAAAAATTCATGCCCGCTGCAAGAATTTATATAACTTATGAATAATTTATAGGCTGCACTGATAACAAGGGGCTTAATATCTGATAGAGATTATTTAATCAATAGAAAACAGTGTAGTCAAAAAACCATCACAGAACTACACAAAATGTCAGTCAGGGCTGGGCAGCTTTAAACCTCTACCTGCGACATGTATGTCCCTTCATAGATATGTATGGAAGGACATTTTATAAATAGGGTGGTAGCATGAAAGTGGAATGGCCAGGACCTTTTTCTTCTGGAGGCTTTATTTTGGCAGTCTGCTGTTCCAGTCATTTCCCTTCCTGATTCGCCAGGGCTTTGAAATGTAACAAGTTTTCTAGCTATTTGCTGAATTGGTCAAAAGGAGTAGCTAGTTTCTCATGTATAATCTGCTGAGGATCGTAGGTTAGTGTGAGATGGTTCAGAGTTCATCAAGACTGGTAGCAGGCATAAATGGCTGCCACAAGTCTTGTGGCATGAAATGTCTTACCTATAGGCATCACAAAACAGTAAACTTTGAGCATAGAGGAAGCAAGCAAGAATTCTCCTGATTTTTCTTGTCTTTGTGTGTATCTCTTTCTATATAATTGCACCAGAATTTTACATCTTGCTGGAATCTGAAGTTGTGCATCTTAAAAGCTAGCCAGTGCCACATGAATATCTAGTCTGGCATAGTAAAATCCCTAGACTGTCACCCAGCAGTGTGTGATGGTACCTGGAGTACACTCAGACTTATGTAGAAGGCCAGCCTACTTGTTTAGGTTTAAGTAACGTAAAAAATGGATTATTAACTGGTTCCTTGATAGAAAGCAATTCCAAAACAAGCTGTGTGAATTGACTACCATTCCTAGAGCACCAGAGAGCATTTCTTGTTACCCTTATTTTTTTCTTTTTTATTTATAATACTTACCTGAAATACTTTATGTTTCAGTATAAGCTTTCATCTAAAGATCTCTATCCACTAAATGCTTTTATAATAATAAATACATTTGTATGGCCCCAGAGGATCTAATTTGTGTAGCTGTGAATGTCTCATAAACTGTCTTCATCTATAAGGCTGAGAAAACAAGAGCTGCATACCCACACTAGAATGTATAGTGATGGGCTGCTGTGGGCAATCCCATCTGGCAAGAACTTTAGTATTTCACACCATTCTTGCTAATGACTTAAAGACAGTTTCTTGTTCTTAACAGATCATAACTGATGTGTCTGCTTGGTTTTTTTCTTGATTTTTTATTTTGGGGGAAGGTTCTTATTTTCCATAAATATTTGATAATGCATGCTCCTGGTGTTCTCTGTGCAAGCTAGTCTTTCTTAAACAGTATTTTCCCAGGTATTGCTCAGAGCCAGCCTGTTTCTTTTGTTACAGTCCTGATTTGGAGGTAGCATGTAGCTGCCTTGCCTTAGTGAGAGCTCTGTGAATTATTCCTCTAAGCTTTCTAGGGTTTGGGCAAAGGCAGTGTTTAATAAGCAGTAGCATAGTCCCCCAGACGGGAAGGGGAAATAATCACCGAAAGTGTCTTTTTGCTGTTTTAAGTGATGTCTTTATAGTATTGTAGCACAGGGGCAATCTGGTCATGGAGAAGACCTTGCTGTGCTGGCAGTTGACAAGAGTGGTACAGATTACTTTAAATAAAAGATATCTAACTAAACTTAGACATGAAATTTTAGCCATGTGAGTGGTTAGGAAAACCCGCACTACAAACCTGGATCATAATCAAACAAGCAGTGTTGTCCTTAGGGGTAGAAAAGGAAAAAGTGAAATGGAGTGGAGAGGCTAAGAGTTCTGGTTTAGATTTGTTGTGTTTGAGCTGATGGTAGGACAACCAAAGATGTTAGAATGAAAAACAATATCTGCGTTTATTCAGGAGAAAAGGAAGAAAACTACTGATTTTTTATCTGAGTCTCTAAATGTTGCAGGGGGTTTTTGTGTGTTTTGAGGAAAAAATCACAGCTTTTTTTTTTTTTAACTTCTGGTAGTGGCATCATAAATCTTCACAGCCCTGTCAATCACTTAGTATATTGGGATACAATCAAAAGATATGGTGAATACAGACAAAATTGCTCATCATCAGATATTTCTTGATATAGGGGGAAATGGACCACCCTCTGTGTTTATAGGAGTTCTGACATGCAGGATTTGAAAAAGACTAAAATGACTTGAAGGATGCAGGAATGATGTGAAATTGGTGGGCTGTCACATCTTGTGATCCCCAGAATACAGGCAAGTTGGAATAATGGGGAAGAGAGGCACAGTGCTTTTTTGTTACATTTCCAGTCTAAGCTACAGAACAAGCCGCAGGAAGCTACCGAGCATTAGAGTGCTCTGGAGTCTGTGCTGGTTCCTGGTATAGCCAGAATCCAAGCGGCACAAAGGTGTTTTAAGACCACATTTCTCCACATTCCTTTTGGCTACTCCTTTTCTTTCACATGCAGAACCCATCCCTCTTTTGCCATATTGCTTAGTTTTCATTATTACTTCTTTATTGGTTTGGATCCTGAAAGAGAAAAAAAAATGGACAAAAAAAAAAGAAAAAAAAAAGAGAAAGAAAAGAATTTAGGATTACTCTAAGCTTGCTTTCATAAGATGCGTGCACATCTCTGATAGGGTATGTAGTGGGTCATTTGAGGTTAGGATCTTATAGTGCTTTTCTTATTATATATTTATTTTCTATATTTTTTTAATTTTTTTTTTTTACTGGGGAGATGGTGATGATGGGATGCAGGTGGAAAAGTGGCAAAGGGAATAGATAGGGTGATGCTGCACACAATCTCTCTGCTCCTTTACAATAGATGAAATTATTCTTGTGTTAAGCATATGACTTCTTAAAGGCCAAAGTCTTGTCTACTTCAAGCTCTGAAACTTAACCAGAGAATTTTGGTTTCATGTTTTGGCTTGTAGCAGGGGCATGAGATATCATGCAAGACACCGGCTTTGGTGTCTTTATGAAAGCAAGTAATTTCCTAAGAAAATTTTTGCAACCTCTTAAAGTATATATCTAGTGAAGAAAACAAGTAATGAAGAATTCTTTTTTAACACCACTTGCACTTGGCTTCATACTGATTTGCAGAAGCCTGATGTTTTCTTGCTTTCCCAGTTGCCCTATCAAGCAGAGAGGAAATTGGTGGTGGGGACAGCATGGTGGAAAATGTGCAAGGGGCCACAGGTGCTAATCCCAGCTCTGATATTGATTTACTGGGCAAATCACTTTGCTTCACATATGCCTATCAGTAAAGATCGGGAGGTTAATACTTGGAACACTTCTCTCATGTGAAATGCGATGATTGTAAGAGCTGGTGTGAATCCAGAGCTTCCAAGATGTGAGAGCTATGTGCTCTTACAGTGCCTTTTGTCCTAATATAGCTTCTCTCTGTATTATCACAGCAGGTAGCATGCATGCTGCCAGCCAAAGGCTGGGTCTTTCCTTTCCTTGAACCTCCTTGCAAGGACTATTACAGGGCAGGGCTTCCTACATTTTTACAGTGGGAATACTGATGCTGTCAATCTTAAGTAGACTGGGTTTAAAGAAAAAAACTTCATTCACTGTTAAGTTACTTTCATCTCCAAATGCAATAGGAGACTAGATCTGCTTACTGGTCTGGGATTTTTAGAATTCTCTCACTTGCTTAGAATAAATGGAAAAAGTAGTACCAGAGTGAGATGAGAACCTGTCATATCTGAGGAAGATAAAAGGGAAGGGGAAACTCGAGGAAATACTGCTTAATGGTTTTCTCTCCTACAGCCTATGTGTTATTTACCTTCTCCTGGATCCTCTTAAGAGCTGGTACTGGCGTACTTCCAATCCTGTAGGGCTTTGCTAAAGTAAAGGATTTTAGATGCTTATGTGGACTCAGGAGATCAGGATTCTCTTCTTTGCCACAGATTCAGGAAATACGTGGCTTCTGTATGTTTTATTTTCCAGGCTCTGGAATAATGCTCTTCCTTTGCTTTTCCTGATTGGCTTTTCAGAATGCATGTTCTCTTCCTTTACGGAGTCATTCGGGCACACACACACACAGGTGGATAGATACAAATATACAGCATTTACAGAGGATTGTGTAAGCCATACAGTGATAGAACTGATGCAACACTTGGAAATTTTTAAACCCTTCTTGTTGGCCTGTTTGGAAATAATGTGTGCTACTACTGTGCCATGGAATGAGCCAGCAAAGCGTTGGCTTGCACAGAGATGGAGGCAGGTGCTGAATTATGCCCTTGTTTAGTCAAAAATCTCCTAGTTGGGGGCTATCCTAAAAAAAACCCCACAACATACTGGAGGGAATAGGGTTGGTGGGCAACCACCTGTAAATCCAAGTTCAGAAATCCTAGCTGCAACATAGCCATGTAGTACTTGTGGCATGATCCCTGCAGCATTTATTTCTTGCACTTGACCACTGGGGAATGTGTTTGTTGTCCTTCTCACTCCTGTCACGTTGGGGCTTTTGTCATATCAGAATACATTGTCGCTGTGCTTCTCTCTGTCCCTTGACTTGTCACAGACACAAATCTTTTTCAGATGTTCTCCCCTGTTCATTTCCATTACTATATCTGATGCTTCTAGGTGGCAAGCAAAAATGAATAACCTTGTAAATGCTCCCTGTCTTTCAATTTGTTTTATTTTTCATACAATGCGTCAGTGCATTTTTGTTGAGTGTTTTTAATAAGATGAAGTTTATGAAAATAAATTGCTTTGCAGTTCCTGCTGTGGGTGACAGAAATGCGGGGTCTGTAATTTTCCAAAACTATGCATTTGAAACCACTATGGAGTGTGTTCTGTATGCCTGTAACTGCAATCATCTTTGTAAAATACCTCCTAGAAAAAGAAAGCGGCTAGCAGTTTGAATTTTAGGGGGCAAGATGCACTGCTGTATCCAGCTTCAGTGAAAGAGGGAGCTGTCAAGGAGAAATTTAGGATTGATTCTGTGCCAGGCTTGGGTCCGCCAGATGTGATAGTTAGCCAGATCTGTCTCTAGTGTGAGACGAAGAATGAATTATAGAGCAAACTCTCTAACCAGAGTGTCTATTAGCCAAGGCTTGAAAAGTAAGGATTTGGACTTGAAAATGTGAACACCCCATTGCCCATGGCTACTTCATGTCAGCTTTCTTCTAAGCAGTTCAATATCTTGCTCAAAAAAATGTGATGCAGATAAATGGTGATCTCCAAATTACCAAGATGTACTCAATAGACAGTCTGGTATCTACTCATCTCTTCTTGGAAAGAAGATAACGCACCTATTCCAAATGTAATTTTCAAGTCAAGAATTTTCTCTTTTTCTTACTCCTTTTAATGAAAAAAAAAAAAAAAGGTCAATATTGTCATATTTCTTATAACTGTTTTGCAGAAAATACCATTTTAATTCCCTAAAGTTTATAATTCCAGTTTGTTGTCCACTTTTTTTGTGCTTTTTGTACTACTTACTTAGCTGGCAAGACAATGTTAATGCCCATTTCTAACTGCATTCTCTGCTGCACTTCTATAAGTCAGCACTCTCCTTGTACTGCTTGGGAGCTGGCACATGGAAGTTGCACAGGAGCTGATGATGGACCAGGAGCTCAGGTCCAAATTCTGCAACTTCAAAGCTAATGCCATTATCATTAAGCCAATTTTACTTCCCTCAGAAAAGCTTTTAGTCCTTCTACTGTTCTGTCTTTTTGGAAACATTGAAAACAGGAACAATTAAGCCTCAAATTTATAATAATTTTCTCCTCTTTCCATTTCAAATTCAGAAATTTCCTCCAAGATTATGCTGCTTCAGGTACAGACAAGACAGTATCCTGGATTAATTATTTTCATTGGCCACTCAAATGTGAAGAGTTGGATTAATACTGGTAGTAAGACAATCTTGCTGTAAAACAAAGCATTTAGAAATTGTGATCATACTGCATGTACAGTTCAGCCTGGTCTGCTGTGCCAGAGGCTGGGAGGAAAGGACAGAGAAGTACACTCAAACTTTGGAAAAATACCCAATTTTGTTTGCAAGTTTTCTGGTGATTCCTGTTAAACAAATGGCCAAAGTTTTGAATGCCCTGTTCAGCCTTGCATTTTTGTTTTACAGAAACAACCTTTCAGATCACATGCCGTGTTGTACAACCCTGAAACTCACTTCAAAGGAGTTAGGCAGTAAGGGAGTGCAGGTTTCTGCCTCTCTTACAGGGTTTAAACCAGCTAACTGAGCCAAAGTACATTTTTTTTTTCAGTAAAAATAATTTGTTGTTTATACTTCTCATTTCAGACAGTAAATAGTGTTACTGCACTTCATTATGTATTAGAATAGTATGTGCTGGGCAAACAAGCAAGGAGACAGAAGAGCATAAAATCACAGCAGAGATGGAAAAAGTTCATGGAAGTTTCAAGCAATCCTCTTGCCAATAAAAGTCTATTGTTTAGTCCGTATTACATCTGGTTTATTTTTGAATGTTTCAGTTGATGGCGTTCTTGCCAATTCCCTGGGGAAACTATTTCATTCTTACTATTAGGCAACATTTCCAGAGATTTATACTAAGTTTTCCTCTGCTTGGCTGCTTTTCATTACCCCTGTTTACAACTACTTACAACAAGATGGTCCCTTCATGGCAAGTCCTTTCCTTCCAGAAGGTTTCATTCTTCTATGACTGCCAGGAGCCATGTGCAAGGCCTGGTGTTTTCTCTCTTGCTCCTAGATCCTTGTTGTGCCACTTTTATTCACTCAGCGTCGCATTTTTCATGCGAGTTCCAAAAGAGGGCAACTACTTCAGGAAATCACTGCTGTTCAGTAGGAGAAGCTGAGGCCCCTATATAGGCTGCACACATGTAGGGGGTTTTTATCTGTTTTTCATAATTCAATTTCTTACTTTCATAATTTAATTGATATAATTATATCAATTCATTATTTCATATTTTAAATTACTAACCATTTTTAATTCCCTTTAGTTTGTGGACATCTGTCTGGTTCTCAGGTGTCCAAGACAAAACAGTATGTGAGTACAGTTCCAACACAGCTGTTTTATAAAGGAACTGTCAGGTTGGTTAAGGGACCCGAGGCTTCCTACTACAGTTTTACTCCACCATAGCTTTAAAAGCTGCTGTGAAATCTGGGACCTGATTGTTCTCTTCTTCCTCTCCTGGTCTTTTGAGTCATCTTTGGCTTACAGATTTTCTTTCACTGTTATATTGAGTACTGAGTCCAGCAGTGGCACGTCTGAAGTTTGCAAAATCCTCATTAAAAATATTAACCACCCCCAATTTTAAAATTCTGATCCTTTTCCACTGGTCTTCCCAGGAGTATACTCCTTGACCTCATGTAAATGGAGGTGTTTGTATGTACTGCATGAATGTGAGCTGGTTTGCGTGATAATATGCTTACAAAATCCTGGCTTTGTTATTTTCTAGGTATTTGGTGCTAGAACATGTGTCAGGTGGGGAGCTCTTCGACTATCTTGTAAAAAAGGGAAGATTGACACCAAAAGAAGCCAGGAAGTTCTTCCGACAAATCATCTCTGCTTTAGACTTCTGCCATAGTCATTCAATATGGTGAGTACAGCCATTTCTAACAGGAATTACCTGTTACATAAAAGCACAGAAAGATTTGTTTAAATCTTATTTCTTGATACTTTTGCTTACTATCAAGTAACTGATGTTGTAAGTCTTTAAAAGCATTGTGTAAAGTGCTGATATATGTTTTAATTCTTGGCCATCTGTGAGACAGCACGCCAGTCACAGATAAACTGTTCATGGAGAAGATCATCCGTCATTTCTCGCCAGAGGAGAATTCATTCACAAGGAGTGCTTTAACCAGGAAAACCAAAATCACAAAGGAAAAACAATTTAATTTCCATCATTCTTGGGGCACTTGCTAATAACTAAGAATTACACTGTATCAGAATGAATCCCTGAAGAAACCTGGGACAATTACAAATACAGCAAAGTAATTTTATGGCTTCCTTCCGTTTTTGGAAACCTGCTGGCTTTTGGCAAACTTCACTGAGTCCCTTCTGGGCATTTGAGTCACCGTTGCCTTTAATTTCCTTTCCAGTATGGAAGAATTTCATTGATCTGATTGCTATTGCTACTCCATCATATGATTTAACCACCAAGTGTGGTTTAACTTGTGCTTTCAGGTGGTGTTTTAAATTGGACGAGTTTATCCTTCATTTTCAGCATTTAAGTAATTTAAATTATATTGAAATCAAGTTGTTATAATCAGTCTGAGCACAAGGGTTTCTACATAGCTGCTGACCCATAAGTGCCTGCTTATTTGTCAGAAATGTAGCTCCTCACAGTTAAATTGGCTGGGGGATACCATTAACATTGTGTCTGCGTGGCTGCTTCTCCATAGCCACAGGCAGCCTTAGACGCCCCCTCTCCAGGAGGTGGAAGGCCACTAATAGATACTGTGGTAGCTGGATTTATATGATCACTGTGTGGTTACTTCTCAGTAACCGTACAGTGACTTTCTGTACCCCTAGTTTTGTGCTGAGAAGTCACAAACCAGACATCAATGGCATAAATGGCCACCGTAAAAATGGATGCCTAAATATTTATCTTGCTTTTCCAGCTCTCTCCCTCTACATCTCTGGATCATTTCAACAGGAAATATTAATATGAAAGAAAGTGTATTTCTAATAAATAGAAAGGAAGATTAGAACCTTTATGGAGGATATATTAAGGACAGCATACTGTTAGCAGAAGAGGCAGTTCAAAAATGGTAGATCTGGGTGAAAAAAGTCCTGAGGACAATGCCTGCCTGGCACTGGGAGGGTTACAGTAGTCACAGAAATTGCCAGAGAGAGCAGGTTGCACAATCTAACTGGAGAATCTAAGTTTTTTCTGTTGACAGAGACCTCTGACAAGCTTTATTCTGCAAATACCACAATTTTCCTCCCTGCTAATCAACTGCATTGAGTGATAAGACCTTTTTATAATCAGCATAATCCTTGGCAGGAGTATGCACTCCGGGCAGTGAAACTGCTGGTGGATTGCATACGTACATGTTTTGCTCCCTACTTGGCTTAACACTTAGAGACCCAGTCCAAGAAGACTCAAAAATGTTGAAGTACAACTGAAGAGACATTATTTGCTCTTCCAAATGAATATTCCATACAAATATGAAACTCCACTGGGACAGAAGTTTCTGCAAAAGCATGCATACATACCCATGCATTCTAGTCCTTTGGGCTTGTGATGGATACCTCTTGATATGCCAGACTTTAATAAACCAAGTGAGGATCATGGTGAGGCTGTCAGACAGACAAGCACTTCTGCAGGTTTAACGATATGTGGAATTTCCAAGCCAGAGTGTATGCCTCTCTTGAGGAGTCCATTTTCCTCTGTTAAACATATTGGACTGGGGGCAGTAGTCTTGTTTAGAAGTCCCCTGTCTCCTTGCCAACTCCCGCTGGACTAGCATCTAGTGCTGAGTAAGTTAGGAGTAAATCATAAGCTTTCCCTCCCACCAGGTCACTCAGGGTGGCATGTGTTATATTAGACTCTGTGTTGTATTCTGGACAGTCATCATTAAACCCATTTTGAAAATCAGAACATGCATAAATATATGTATGTGCATGTGTGTGAGTATTAAAGTTAATGTTCTTTCCTAAGCAATGAGGCCTGATCTTGTCCTGTCGTGGAGCAGAGAAATGACAAATCATCTCATCAGCCAGGTTATCCAGTTATGACCACGCTGAAAAATGAAGGCTTCTGTTTTGGTTAATGACTAAGTGTGGGTGCCCCTAACCTACTAGCAGAATAGATTAATAGCCTGAAGTCCCCAGCCCCACATTATTGTCCCATCTTCTTCCCCCAAAACACTGTGAAATATCTGTGGCTTACTTTCACACCAATATGTAACCACATTCAGCTTTCACTGCTCAAAATGTTTTGATGCACCAGGATTCCCAGATCAAAGAATCAGAAAGGATTCCCTAATCCTCCCATCAGTAAAAGGCTTCTGCTGCTACTGTGTGGAGGGATCCCCTGGGTCTCAGAGGTGTTTTCAAGAAAGCAGCTCAGACAAGGAAGCAGAATGGGCTTGGAGCTTGAGTCTGTGTGTTGGTTTGAAAAAGTTTGAGCTTTCTGTTCTTTATTAAACAGAAACAGTGGGGGAATATTTGATTTTTATATTTGATGTACCTCACTCCAAGGTGGCGTCACTTATGGGATTTTATGGTACAGGTTGTCCATGGGGAAAACTTATAGGTAACCTACTGTAGAGTTTTCTAAGGACTTTTCTGTAAACAGAGCATTGTGCCATGATAGGGACCCACAGACAACCGTGAATACAAACAGACAGCGCCATGCCACAGGTATTTATGGGATCCTGCAAAGTGTATCTGTGTTACCTTGCTGCTTTCCCTGAGCTGGCAAGCCAAGCAGTTAGGTCAGTGATGTGGCATTATTGCTTCTGGTTCCTGCTCTTCCTCTATACTAGCTCTGAGGAGCTCTGCACCATGCTGCAGTGCCCAGAGCAGACATGCTCAGAGGTGGTGCAAGAAATGGCAGAGGAACCTGGGGCTCCCTGGACATCAGTTTAAGACCATCCTAGCCTGGGAAGTTTTCTTTGGACAGAACTGATAGTTTTTTCATGAGCTGCCATTTACCTAGTGCTGCATGTCTCCTCTCCTAAATTCAAGGCCTTTAAGATGTCCCAGCTGGATGCCCCAAATTAACAGTTCCTTTTGAATATCTTGCCTCCATACAGTGGGATACCTCTCAGCTAATTCAATGCCAACAGAATTTCTGTCGGAAACAATGTAGGAGCACAGATTAGGGTAGGTCGCAGATCCTTGCTTCCCTCAGGAAGAGTCTCTTTTCTCAGGAGCAAGGGAATGCTGCAGCACCAAGTGAGGGTTGAGCCTGGTGAGGGGAGCTCGCGGGCACCTCATTGGCTGGGCATGACATCACCGGCAGGAGCTGGGATTGGTGGCCAGCGCATTTTGTGTGTGTTGGGTTTTCGCTTTGGTCAAGCTCATATTTGGTGTCTGTATCTCACAAGCTGACAAATAAAAATATGATTACAGAAAATGCCCCGTGGCAAACCTTATTATGGCTTCAGAGATAACAGATAATGCCAATTATTGTGCAGGGCACTGGTGACATGGAGAGGAAATCCCCTGCGGTAATGAGCAGCTAGATGATTATTTCATTTTAGTTTTATTTTGGTTGCGTTTCGTTTTGTGGGGGTTTTTTTCGAAAGCATGCACAAGAGGGGTTAAGGCAGGTTCTTTATGAATATTGATAAATGACAATTATTAGGGCCCTTTCTCTTTCATTGCCTGGAGCTGTGCTTGCTTGAGTACGCACAAGGCTCTTGCTGAAGTGCGTCTGTATGTGCATGCATAGGCATGGGGATGTGTGACTTAGAGGGCTGAGACATGAATAAGAGCTTTGTCTGACTTTGCCTTGTGTTTTTCCCATCAGTGCAGGTGGGGGACAGTCTGCTTACAAAATAATGCTTCAAGATTTCACAGCAGTAGCGCCAAAATCTCTGGTATATTCCTTCAGGCAGGAGCTGCATAGCACTGTCAGTAAAGGAAGCACAGTTTTGGGGGAAAATCTGGTGTGTCTTCAAGAAAAAGAGAAAGCTGAAGAATGCCAGGTGCCATGTTCTGTCAGATAGTGCCACCCTCCTCGTAACTCCTGCTCTGCCTTGCTTCATTTATAAGGAGCATGCTATGGTATTCTGCAGGGATGGTCTGTCAAACACTTCAGACTGCAGCAGCTGGACACTTTGAAATCAGGATTTAAGGCCTCCAAATGTCAAACTGTTCTAGAAATTGTGGAATTTAACAAGGTTGGTTTCTGGTTGGTTATTTTCTGGTCCTTGAGTCTTTAGGTTTTCAAGTTTTCTTTCATACTGTCAGAAGGGAGAAAGGTACCTTTTCCCCTGTTCAGAGCTGAAATTCACCAATCATTACTTGAATCCAGGACTTTCAGTTCTGTGATTGAGACACACTCCAAAGCAGTGAGGAATTTTCAGATTTCCCTTGTACAGGGAACCGGAAAAAAACCCATCAAGTACAGCAGCTGCAATGCCAGTGACAGAGTTACCAGCTCAGCTAAAATGGATTTTTATAAGTTTACTTCTTTATATAAGCCACTGGAAACTCAGAAATGGCATAGTCATATTGTAAGCATAACCAGGTAACATTCTCTGGCAAGGGCAGTAGTGCTGATCAGAACTGACAGTCTGTTCTGGCTTTGAAATACGTGAATATACATTTTGAAGTGAAGTGGGTAGAGAGAAGCAATATATTTTCATAGATCCAGGAAAATAATTGTTTAAAAGTGAGCAAGGTGTTAGGCATACAAACTCAACTCTGGATCTCCTAGTATGTTTATAGGTGTTGTCGTTTTTCCTAGCTATGACTGTATTTACTCTTTCTGCAGAATTCTGTGAAAACTTACGAAATTTGAGCATAGCAACCATAGCTCTAAACAAAGATTCTTCTGTAGGTAGATAAAAGTTATATGTTCAGATCTGGTTTGCAGAAGCAAGAAAAAAATAAGGTGAAAGGCATTTCTGCTCATGAAAATTGAAAACGTTGCTTCTCATACTGTTAATTATTACTGATAAATTATTTGCATCACATCAGGCACCTTTAAAAGGCAAATTGCAGAGCAATTATTCTGTGTTCTGGCCCTTCTGGGAGTTTGGGGTCAGTAAGAAAAGCATTTGCAAAGTAGCCAACAATTTGATTAGTACAAATGACCTGCAACTACTCCAATTAGGAGGTTTCTTGGGTTAGAAATCTATGACCTATAATGAGTTGTCATAGAAACTGATAGGAAAGTTTCAGCTCAAAAATCACTTTAAAATAATGGGTTAGTTCATCGTCTTGTGCCAGGTAACATAGCTCCTTTGAATCCAAAATCTGGAGTCTGTCCCTATGCCAGAAATCTTCTGCCAACCTTGGGTGACAGGGAGAGTATTTTACTTCTCTTTTTCATGTGCGCTGCAGTTGCCTGCAGTATAGATACAGGGATATTCCCAGAGCAGAAGAATGGAGTAGAAAGGCAGTGGAGGGAGCTAGAGAAGCTGTCTGAACAGCGTCACTGGGAGCAGGCAGAAACCAAGCATGGCCAATGTGTAAGTGGAAAGATGGAACATGTTAACACATATGTGTGTGTTTCTTTTTCTGTGTACCACCTCCACGAACTGTGTCCATTTCCATGAGACTGTTTTTTCAGACATCTCTCTGTATGCACCTTGTGCTGCAAGGGAATTGTAAAACTGTTGTAATCTGTAAAAGAGGGACTTTGCAGAGAGTGACTGTGTGTGCCTCTCCTGTCATGGCTTGTTTAATGGCTCCCTTTCATTCATATGCTCTCCCTTCAAAAACCTGCTGTATGCGGGCTCCTGGTGCTAACTTTTTGCTCCATTGTCTTTGTTGAGAAGCTCTGGTAGTCTGTGGCCACCCTGGATCAGGGTTACATTTACTTCTGCAGTGCTGCATTTCTCCTTCATATTCTTTCTCAGCATATGCAGGGCTCAAAAGGAGATTTTGCCATGCTTGTCATTAAAGAGGCTGCTTTTTTATCTTCTGATTTTCCAGCCATGTGATAAAGCCCTACAGCTTTAGAGCCTTTAGAACAAGGAAAGGGTAACGAGTCCTCTGTTCACCTACAGAGAGAAGGTTGACATATAAGGCATGGAGAGCCAGAGAGATCAGCTGAAATGGAACCAAATTAAATGTATTTACTCTGCAATGTTCCATTAATGCCAAGTAATTACCACATAGAGTGGGATTTTTGTTTTGTTTTGTTTCATTTTGGCACAAGATAATTCTTTCCAGATATGAATGCATGAGGCTATCCGGGCTGCTGGGCTCTTAGGTAGATTACAACAAGCCTTCCCTATTCCCATATGTTCTTCTCTCTTCCTTCTGGCATTTGAAAAGCTGGCAATACAAAGATGGGAAATGCAAATGCAGAGAGGAAGTCTCATTCCCAGTGGCAGTGATGCTGATTCTGCCACTGTGGTGCAGACTCCTGGCCTGACTTCTATCCCCAGGATGCTGCCTTGGCAAATGCAGAGTGCTCCAAAGATGGATAGCAGAGAAACATTCCAGCTAGAAGAAAATTTTCATTCAGGCTCTCTTGTGCAAGCACTGCCTGATCCACCTGCCACCCTGTTGTGGTTTAAGCTTAGTCGTAAATTAGACAAAGCATGTAGCCTGCTTGTTTTCCCCCCACAACCTGTCC
>WYDI02028704.1:0-16804 GCA_009867235.2 Psittacus erithacus
ACTGCCTGACAGGAGGATGGAGCCAGGAGGGGCTGGGCTGTGCTCCCAAGGAACAAGGGATGGGACAAGAGGAAACGACCTCAAGCTGCACCAGGGCAGGTTTAGATGGAGCTGAGGAACAATTCCTTCCCCAGAGGGTGCTCAGGCATTGGACCTGGCTGCCCAGGGCAGTGCTGGAGTCACCGTCCCTGCAAGTGCTCACACACCGTGGAGACGAGGCCTCAGTGCCATGGGTTAGTGGTGGCCTTGGCAGTGCTGGACAGCGGTTGGAAATTATGAGCTTAAAGGTCTTTTCCAGCCTGGTTGATTCTATTTTATATGTAAATACTCTTTAATCACGGAATATTCACCTAATGGGTAAGTAAGCTATTCAGAGGGGCACGGCTTCCTCTGTTGGGCACCAGAACTTTGAGAGCATCCCGGTAATGGTGATTAGAGAGGTAGCTGACAGCTCCATTTCTCCTGTTCCCAACTAGCCTCATCCCTTCTCCTCCCCACCTGAGGGCACCATCTAAGCCTGGTTTGGGGTTTCTTTTGTTTTTCTTCTCCCACTTTTAGTATTCCTATGAAGGGATGGAGATTAACAGCCTGCCGGTGGAGCTGACAGTCGTGTGGAACGGGAATTTCAACATTGACAACCCTGCACAGAACAAAGGTAAGGAGTTATTTCAACTTGTCCTTGGAAGCGGTAACCTTAGCAACGGGCCACATTGCTCCCTACACTTAACAAAGCTGCCACCATCTCCCAGCACTGTCTGGTGCATACTTGTTCTCTGCACTCTTCGAATTACCATTTCTTGGTGTGCTTTTTGTCATGTGTTTCCCCTCTTTGCAAATATGACTCTCCCTCCTACTTGTGTTGCTTCCCCTGTTCCTTCATCACCTTCGCCTCCTGCTTCTCCCCATGTTTTTGTGTCTTGGTTTAATGCCCCTCCTTCTCCAGCTTTCTCGCCCTCTTTATTTCTCCTGTAGTGATGCTCTTCAGTGTGCCAGGAGATGGGGCATGCTCTGCTCAGAGGCAAAGTAGTGATGAAGAGGGAAAGGGAAAGGGGGAGGAGAAGGGCTGCAGCTTGCCAGTGGGAAAACTCTGAACAATATACAGTGATCATAGCAAAGGACTCAAATCTACCTCCCGTCCAGAGCCTGGCTCTGTTTAACTGCCACAGGATTGATGTGCCCCTCACAGAGGGATATTGCATATCCAGCCTGGACCCTAAGGCAGGCATTTTTGCTGGAGATGGATGGTCCATTCATGTCTTCTTCCTTCATGTCCATCAACCTCAGCTACCCTCAAGCCTTTCCCCAGGCAACCTGGATGCTCTGCATTTACAGCTCAGACCCACAGATTCTGCTTTTCACATCACCAGCCTTCAGATGTTTCTCCCTCCCTCATTTTACCTTCTCTTTTCTTGGACACTTTCCACATCTCCCACTCCATCTCTCCCCACCAGGTACTCCTTTGTTACTCTCACCCCATTTCAAATCCACCCTCATGCTGAGGGATGGTGGGTGAAGTTTTCACCAACATCACATGGAAGCTGGAGAGCAATACAGAAGGCAGCTCTTCTCCCCATGGCATGACCCCTTCTTGTCCTTCTTTTCCTGCACCCACCTCTGTGAGGTCTTTCTCCGATGTCTTAAATAGCCACCCTGAATGCAAAAGGTCCTGCACTGTACTGCCCCAGAACAGTGGCTCCTGAAGGTTAAGTCCACACAGTAAACATAACAGGCTGGAGACCCTTGTCTAGCCCTGGCATCCAGCATCATGACACAGCCCATGTTCACGCTGCCATCCTCTCTCAGCTTCCAAATGCCCTTTTCATGGGGAAATAACTCTGACAAGTGTACTTTATTTCTGTTCAGTGGGGCTGGATGGGGCTTAGAACAATTTGGTCTAGTGGAAGCTGTCCTTGCCCATGGCAAGGGGTTGTAACTGGATGACTTTAAGCTCCCTTCCAACCCAAACCATTCTATAAATTTCAAGAAGGATGTAAAAATTTTTCCCCCATTATTCACCCCTCTGGGGAGGTCCCATCCTGCCTCTGGGACAAGCATCACAAAACACCTTCCCATCTCTTGCTCTTCATTCTACCTTCATCCCACCACAGTTCCGTGCTATCAGCATCTCTGAGGTCCTCTCTCTTTTCCTATCCCCGCAGTTCACCTGTACAAGTATGGGGCCATGCGGGATAGCTGCAGACTGTGCCTTAAAGCTGACCCAGACAGACTTCGAGTGTGGCTGGTGTGAGGGACAGAGTCAGTGCACCTTGAAGCAGCACTGCCCAGCCCAGGACAGCCAGTGACTGGAGCTGTCCAGCACCAGGAGCAAATGTACCAACCCCAAGATCACGGATGTAAGTCATGGATCTGCAAGAAGTTGGAGTCTTCCCTCTTGTGCCCTTTCCTTGGGTTATTTTATTGCTTTCTCTTTGGGTTGGTGAGGGCTGAGTTATGCTGGGTCAAGCAAAGCCACAGGCACCCTTGGGGATGGGAGGCTATGGTGGCCTTCAAAGGTGGGCACACAATTTCAGATAGCTAAGACATTTGAGCAGGGTGTCAAGAGTTCCCACTGTAGTCAATGTGGACATGAATCACTAGCATATAGTCTGTTGCAGCCCCATAGCACCTAACCTGCCAACACAGGTCTGGCTGATGTGACATGAAGCCTCCATGAGACCTTGGCCTTCTAAGATGAACAGCTAAAGGTGAGACAAGATGCTCTGGGGCATCTCAAATGGACAATCTGAGGGTAATCAAAGGAGCCCAACTGTCTTGAAACAGCCTCTCTGTCTAGCCTGGCTGAGAAGGAAATGTTAAGTGATCCCAGAGTGGTTCGTGCTCTGCTGACAGGAGGTCAAGAAAATGGGCAGGTTGTAGCTCATGCTTCCTGGCAGCATGACATGGACAATGTCAGTGTACAAGATTCCACTGACTTCATCAGAGTAATGCTCTTCTGTTTGCCTGGCTGACTTTGCGTGGTGAAAGAAATCTCCATGGAGCGAATAAAGCCCTGTGTAGCTGTCAGCTTTCCCGCTTTGGAGGCTCAAGGAGGAGGCAAGGTCAAGCCTGGACTACACAAAGTTTGGAACTATCCTATTAAGTGATGAAGAGACTGAAGGCAAGTCTTGGAGGAAGGACCTGCAGGATAACAGTGTTCTTCAGGTTTCCTGTTGATTGTGTTGACTGTGACAAAGGAAGAGCTGAGGGATAGGTACAAAGAGGAAGTAAGAGAATAGAAAGACCATAGAGAAAAGGAGCAGAGGAAGGGGGAGAAGGCAAGAAAGGCAAATAATTCCTGTAGTTTAAAGGGATTTTTGTCTGCTGTCTAAGGATGCTTTGCCATGATGATGTGCACCATTTTCATGGTCACAGGGCACACAGCAGGACAGATCTGAGCCTTGAAAATTAGCGCTCCATCCTTCTCAACTTCCTCCTGCTTTAAGTATTTCTCAGTCACCATGTCTTAGTTAACATGAGTACCCTCTCAGGGTGGCTTGGGACTTATTTTGGGAAAAGTAAGCAGGAAAATGAGACAGAGAAGGTAAGGGGATATGTAAAGGAGGAAAATCCAACCTCCATGGTCAGGTTTAATATGAATAATCAGGTGGGTTATCTTCCTAGAAAGCAAGAAATGATTTTTAATTATATTTGGTTAAGAATCAAAATATTTCCATGTTATAGACAAGCCCTAAAGTAATGTCCATGCCTGTGAAAACAAAGGCTGGGTAGAATCTGTTATTCCCAGATGCCACTGGAAGCAACCCCTCTTACTGTTCTTTGATCCGTCTTCCTCTCATTCATCAGTCCCAAATAAGGTGGATTGTCCCCAGGGTACTCAGTTGGACTGCTGAAGTGCCAGGTTTATACTGATGTTTCCAAGGTGGAGGTTTCCACCATGCTTGGATTTATCTGATGTTAGTAGTTCGAGCCCACCAAAACCACTTGAAGCTGTGAAACCAAATCCAGGCAGCCGGAATGAGCAGCTCTGTCTGAAAGTTCAGCTCTGAGGTCTTGAAAATTGTTGGAAAATAAGGAAAACTTCTTTGAATCTTTTCGGATTCTCAAACCTTGAGAAAGATTCAGAAATTTTGCAGAGATTCATAGAATTTGGTATTGGGAAGCTGACATGGCAAGAGGTTGGAACAAGATGATCTTTAAGGTCCCTTCCAACCCAAACCATCCTGTGATTCTATGGTGACTAACTAAAGCAGAAGTCCAAAACACAAGGACCATGCAGTAGTATGATGTCCTGAAGGTCCACCCACATTTCTCTACCATGCTTTAATCCCAAATCTCCATCTTCAGTCTCTTTATGTACTGCAGAGCACTCATTCTCAGCCCTACAGCTCCAGGGGGGACATAGCTCTAATTCTGCTGATATTTCTTCCAACAGCTCCCAAAGCTCAAACAGATCATTGCAATATTTGCCCATGAAATATTCCAGCTGTGTGGTGCAATCATAAGTAGCTCTTGGAAAGTCTTTTTCTGAGCCATTAGCATGGAAGTAATCTCAAGTGACTGGATATATATTGCAGCTAATGGTAGGTCTGGAGCTGTTGGTAAAATCATGCATATACTAGAGAGGATCCAGGGCAATATCTGTGCAGGCAAAGGAGAAACAACACATGTACTCACCCTTACACATAATCACACACATACCCAGCACAGAGCTTCCTATAACCTGCACTTCCTTACTAGATCTTGCGTTTATATTGCAACAAAACCTCCTTTAGGAATGACAAACTCCAGCACTGGGGTGATATGAGCAGAGGGTGCCAATGGTAATGAAGTATCGCAGCTCTGGGTCTTCAAGAGAAAGCTGAGGCTTCCCGGCACTACTTGCGTCCTTTCTTGTGTTTTCCTCTCCCAAATTGACAGGTCTTGTTCCATATTTTTGCACTCATGGTAGAAACAGGCTCCTTCTCTCTTGCTGTGAAACAAAGTGGTAGCACCTTCTCCTTGTACGCATCTCTGGGAGTGCAACAGGTTGGGGTTAAGACATCTCCCACATGCTCCTGGAAGAATCTCAGGCCCTCCTGTTTTAAGGAAATAAGTGGGTTTTGAAGTTGGCTTTTACCAATCAAAAAATCACCCAATGGAAGTGTTCAGAGGTGTTTTGGTGGCTTCACTCTGGGAAGTTTTCTGTTGATGTTTTTTGTGTCATAGCAAGGTTTTATAAAGATCTCATGATTTAGACAGAAATAGAAGAGGGATGACAATGTCTCATCTGAGTTGTTTGTGACTTCTGCAGTGAAATTTTGGTCTTAAAATCACCCTTAATTCCAAAGAAATGGGACTTTCCAGCAAGATGTTCCTTTTCACTGCTACATCTTCTTTTATTCAGGGTAATGGTGCTAGTCATACAAGAGAAAAAAATCCTCTTTTGCCCTGCTATGAGATGTACAGCCCATGCTAGCAAGCTCTTTCAAGCGTAGGTGAGCCCTAATTAACCACAGGTCCAGCTTGCTAGACACCTACCTTACTAGAACAAGTAAAAAACCGTTTGATGGCAGGCTTAATACAGCAAAACTGAATCAAAATATTCCATGGGGAATTCTTGCAAATATACAAGGAAATAAAACAAATTATAAGACTTTTAGTCTATCTTTTTGTTTAACTTTTTCATTTTGAGTACTTTTAAGATTGCATTTAGTATGGTGATATATTGTAGCCTTCCAGCATCATTCATATAGTGATTTATCAAAAAAGGATTAACTAATGTCAGCAAAATAGGTATTTCAAAAAGAAAGACTTTGCTTGAATAGATATTTATGATTCAGAACAAAAATATATTGCATTCCCATTTTGGGCAGTGTTGAGTCCCCAGCTGAGACAACCAGGATGAGTTTCTCCTGGAATAGAAATTTCCTTTTCATCCTAATTTTTAAAGATACCTTCCTCATTTCATGGACAATAACCACAAATGCCTCTCTCTTTTCTCCTCTTCTCATCCATTTTTGACTTGTCCACCAATCTTATCAATGCAGACCATTCAAAGGTCAAAGCCAACCCAAGCGATCATTTCACCTCTCAGATTTATGAATGTTGTGCTATTTTCTTTTTAGGTCTTCAGTATCTTGGTAACTTTTGGAGTAGGAATAAACCTGCCCTGGTTCTGATTTTAGAATCATAGAATCATAGAATAGTTAGGCTTGGAAAGGACCTTAAGAACATGTAGTTCCAACTCCCCTGCCATGGGCAGGGACGCCTCCCACTAAACCATGTCACCCAAGGCTCTGTCCAGCTTGGCCTTGAACAAGGCCAGGGATGGAGCATTCACAACTTGCTTGGGCAACCCATTCCAGCGTCTCACCACCCTTACAGTAAAGAACTTCTTCCTTATGTCTAACCTGAACTTCCCCTGTTTAAGCCTGAACCCATTATCCTTTGTCCTATCACTACAATCCCTAATGAAGAGTCCGTCCCCAGCATCCTTATGAGCCCCCTTCAGATACTGGAAAGCTGCTATGTGGTCACCACACAGCCTTCTCTTCTCCAGGCTGATTTTGTTGGCTCAAGTGGTATTTGTGGCTTTTGGACCTGAGACCAAGGTGCTGCAGGGATCTTGTGCTGCAGAGATTGTGTGTATGCAACACAACACTACAGGTCCAAGGGCTTGTCTGCGATCATCTGCGCTATGTATTTGTTAACCTCTGTTGATTCATGTATAGTCAAAGGCACATTCAGAAGGTGGTTCATGGTACCTGAAATTAAATATCCTAAACTAAAATATCTCTTAAAGAGGTCAAGGTATCTCCTTTTTATTAAAGATGGACCTTCTAAATGTGTGGAAATCAGTCTAACCCTGGTGCTGGCCTCAGCACTGGAAAGTGATCACAAGCAGCCCTGCTTGTGCCAGCGCCTCAGTTTTCCCTTCCAGTTCAACTGCTATGCAAGGGTCTTGCTGCCAGCCCGAGATTCCCAGTTGGCAAAACCACTGGACAGTGGGTAGGGACCTCAGACAAGGAATTCCCCTTCCTCACTGCAGACAGAGCCTTGCCAATGCTGGCAGATCGCAGCCAGAGTGGGCAGCAGGGAATACCCTTTGAAAGCAACATTGGAAACCTCTTTCAACTAACCAGTTGTATGGCAAAGCATTTGGGCACAGTGAATAACTGGAAGGGCAGAACTGAGAGAATTAAGGGCCAGCCCCATGATTTATGTGTCGTTCAGTTCAGCTCCGATGCTAATTTCCACTTGGCTCTCAACAAGGGTGATGGATGTGATGCAGAATGGGCCAGACATACTCCACAGAGATAGACAGCTCTGGGTGAGGCCCTGCAGTGGAAGGCAGAGCTGAACTTTGGAGGTTGGGTGGTGCTTTGGCTCTGCTGCCCAGCACAAGACATAGCGATCCTACCCCTGCTAGGGTCTGGTGAAGGTCCAGACTGGGATGCAAACGTTATGCCACCAGCCACTGGGATAGTTGGGATAGCCACTCATCCGTACTGGGGCTCAGGGGCTGTCTACCCTATACATAAACTGTCCAAGCTCCCACATCTCTTTCCCTGGCCTCAGCTCTCCATGAGGGCATTTGGAGCTCTCTCAGGAATACATGTTGGCACACCGCAACTGCTGCTGTCTCAGTGACTGTCCACCTACCCCATACCTAATCTGACATGCTGTTTATGTTGCCTCAGCTGTTTCTTTCAGGTGGACATGTTCAGTTGAGTTTGTGATGCATGACCAGCACCTTCCTCCAGAACAGATCAAAAGCTCCATGTGCTTCTGGCTGGGAATTTAGGATTTAAAGTAACGGGATGAAGCCATTTGTGCTCCTTTCTTGTTCTTTCTCCCATTTCTTTGCATCAGGCCCTTCTGCTGTCTTTCCATGGCTCACTGGAACTAGTTGATCTTAAGGTCCTTTCCCACCCTAACAATTCTATGATTCTGTGATTCTATGTCTATAAAGTGCAAAGCTCAGCTGCACCACCAGAAAACACTCCCCCTACCTAGAAAACATCTCATGCTCATCTCTGAATGTTTTACAAGTAGTTAGAAGACAGTTGAGGCATGTGTGATATATACTTGGACCAAGTAATGTATCTGGAGCAGGTTTGTTCCCTTAGTTGTTCAGAATTTGTAACTATGAATGTCTCTAGAGGTCACAAAGAGACTTGATATTGTCTCTTCTTTCACCTGAGAGGATGCTGATGTCTTTACATAGGTGGTTTCATTATTCTCCTTTGTCTTGGCTTGTTTGATTCTATGATTCTCCAGATCAACCCAGTGACGGGGCCTCGTGAAGGTGGGACCAAAGTGACCATCCGTGGGGAGAACCTGGGGCTGGAGTTCAGAGATATTGCATCTCACGTCAAAGTGGCCGGAGTGGAGTGCAAACCGCTGGTGGAAGGGTACATCCCAGCAGAGCAGTAAGTTGGGTGTGTGGCAGATAGTGGGCCACAGCACGCCTAAGTAACAGTCATTGCTAACTGTAGGGTCTTCTAAGGAGTCCATTCCACCCATCCTTGGAAGTGAGGAGTGGAAGATGCTGTTCCTTTAGTGTAGGACCTAATAATCTATTTATTACTGTATTTGAATGGCATATTTAGATAATCCTCATGGCACATGCCCTGAAGTTATCCTCTGTTTTTCACATAACACAAGGATGTTCAATTCCAGTTTGGGGCAGCAGTCCTCAAAAGTAGCTTTCCACATGCAGGAGACATCATTAAGCCTTACAGCTGCAAAGCCATCCCACCATGCAAGGCTGGAGGACAGTGAACCCTTGGGGTCAGACTTCAGACCAGCATTTGTCTGTATATTTAAAAGAAACTATGCTGATTTGCACCAGCTGGTCATTTACAGCAGCTGAAAGAGGAGTGATATAAATGAGCTCTTAGGTAGAAGTTCTTTCCTATGAGGGTGCTGAGGCGCTGGCACAGGGTGCCTAGAGAAGCTGTGGCTTCCCATCCCTGGCAGTGTTCAAGGCCAGGTTGGACACAGGGGCTTGGAGCAAGCTGCTCTAGTGAAAGGTGTCCCTGCCCATGGCAGGAGGTTGGAACTGGATGAGGTTTAAAGCCCTTTCCAACCTAAACCCCTCTATGATTCTGATTCTGTAATTCCACCATTTGTCCTACCAAGGGACAAAAGCTGCTGCTCTTTAAAGAATCACTTACACCACAGTTTGGCTCCTGGGTTGAGAAGAAGAGGAGGGGTTAAGCCTACACTCCATTCCCCAGCATTGTGGGCTGTTTGCTCCAATTCCATCCTATCCAAACCACCCCTTAAACCTTGCTTCTGGTTCGTGTTTTCTCCACAGGATTGTGTGTGAGATGGGGGAGGCCAAGCCCAGCCAGCATGCCGGATTTGTGGAAATCTGTGTGATCGAGTGCAAACCAGAGTTCATGGCCAGGTCTTCGCACCTCTACTACTTTATGGTAAGCTCCTGTGAAAAGTTCTCCTCAGCCCCAAAGGTCCTTAGTCCTTTGTCCCCTTTGCTGCACCTATCCATTGTCCTTGATCACATTCAGCCTCTGAGCTCTTCACTGCTGTTCTGAGTGCAGCGATGTACTGATTCCTTCTATTTCCTTTCAAATTCGTGTGAGGAGCAAAAATAACTTGCCTAATTAATGTTTTAACAATCTAATAATAGTCCAAATTATTAGCCCAATTACAGTTACATACAGTCATGGTCCAAATTAGTACAGAAAATCCTCATTAATAGTTAAAAAATGCTATAAAAAAGAAAAAGGAAAAGAAACCCTTCCCTAGCACCTTACTTTTCCATGGCATGATGCTTACCCTACCAGTATCCCTTCAGCTGTAAGCTGAAGGCAGCAGTGTCCTTCAGGAGAAATCATTACCATCCTGAGGTCTTCTCTGGGAGAAGTGTGATGTCCATCGTGCGGTTTCTTCCCTCTCACTCTTGAGTCCTCCCAGGGGTATCTTCATCCCCCTCTCCCCACTGCCTGCCTACTCTCCCTGGTCCCCAGCACCAGTGGCAGCGCTGCCCAGCACCCAGCTGGGGCAAACAAAGGGCTTTGTTTGCTGGACAGAGCCTGCCCAGAGCAGCAGCCCTTGGCCGTGCCGAGTGTCCCCAGCCCTGAGCTCAGATGGGTTGAGCACAAAGCCCTTGGCCATGGGACACTTGTGACCACAGGGACACCCAGCTCAAGGGATGGTGAGCCCAAGAGGCATCCTGAGACCTTGTGGTGTTGGGTTAGTGCAAAGCCTTCTGCTATAAATTCCCATTTACTGGGCTACAAGCAGTCACCAGAGTGGTTGTGGGTATTTCTGCAAGATGTAGCATTCAAGGTGCCTGTGTGATGGTCTTCTGGGTGTGCAGGAGCAGCGCTAGATCAGGAGGGACCGATTCACCAGCCAGGCTGTGGATAATCTGTAGAGCATCACTGCAGCTCAGTGCAAGTAGGCAACTGTTTTGGATGCTCTATGGTAAAACGATAGACACCAACAAGCTTAAACTGGAGTTTAAGAAGCTTTTAAGGGTAGGTGTTTTGGAGCAAGGCGTTAGCCATGAGGAATTTGGAGATCATCAAAAGTCCCTAGGAATGGACAGTGACACACAAAAGTTCCACTCAACTTGTGCTGATGGCACTTGGAGAGCAGCCATACTCCTCCGTTTAGGTTGCTGGGGCTGACAAATTGGCTTGTTGTGCTGCCTGCTGGGACATCAGCTTGCAAAGCAATCAGAGGAGCTCTGGTCTTGATTCCACCCTATACTGATGCAAGTTCAGCTGGACACTGTCTCTTTGCTGTAGTGAAAGAGAAAAGGAGAGCCAAACACATGTTGTACACTCAACTTGGGTTTTTTGCTCCTTTCTAACAATGCTCCTTGTCCAAGAGACCTGCTTGTTCCTCAAATGCCCCTTGTCCTCAGGGGCACATGCAGGCATGCTAGGCACATGCAAGCATTGCCTAGTCTTGGTCTGCGCAGATTGGAGATGACATGGTCCCTTTGTTCCCATCTCAACTCCTGCCAGTGAATGGCTTCTTTCTGAAAGTATTCATGTGCCCCAGCATCTTTTTAAGGCAAAGGGAACTGGTAATGAATGCAAAATCTTATATTTCTGCTTGGGCTAAAGAAATTCCTTTATTCTTTGTATTTTCCAATGTCACTCAGGTGATAGGGGCAGAGAAACACCTTAAGAGATAGCCCCATGGGGCACAGAGAAGGGCTCTTTCCAGGACTTCAGTGGTAACCTTTGCTACTCTTGGAGCTACTGTCTGATGTTGATCATCCGTGTCCATTGGTGACAGTTTTTCCCTCTGCTTTTTCCTACTGCCAGCTATCCTAGCAGTGCATGAGCATAAAGTCAACAGGGTTTTCTCTGCTGAATACCTCAATACCTTCATGCTGAACAGAATAATACAGATGCTCTCCAGTGTGCCCATCACATGCTCTTTCCTGCATCCATTGCTTTCGTAGCAGGAGCTGTGTTTGTCAGTGCGGTTTGGTTTTCTTCAGTGCTTCTGCCAGGATTGTAGAGATGTTATTGCAGGCATCACAAGGTACCTTGGCATCCTGCAGCAGGGGGTGGCAGCTTGAAGTGAAGGAAGATGCTTGAAAATGAGGGAAGGGCATCACATGGGAGATAAATGTCACTTTCTGATGCATGGTAAATCCAGTGGAAAATCGCTTTTCAAAAGGTCGGTAGCAAAAGAGGCTCACATTTGGCCAACAGGTTCAGCCTTCCCTTCTCCTGCAAGAACTGAAAAAGATGATGTTATGTTGAACTCAGAGGAGTATTTCATTTCAGTGTTTTGAAAAGGAGGCAGCTTAGTTTAGAGATGGTAGAAGAGTTCTTGTTCACATTTCTAGCCAGAACTTTTACATTCAAAACGCTGTTAGTTTGCTTTAAACTCATCTGTGATCAAAAATGCAAATTGCATTAGAAAGCACAGTAAGCCAAAAGGGAAACAAAGCATTTGGTTGCAGGCTGAAATGAAATCTATCCTGAAACGAAATTTATAATGATCTAAATGAGAATAATTATTTTAAGCTATTCATTTTGTTGCTATGATCATTTCCATGGTCTTTCAATCAATAAAGTTTCCCTTCACTTTTCAGTTCAGATACTGAAGCAAGTTTGCCTTTTATACTGGCTTTGGATGAGAATATTAGGCTCAGTGCAGGTGATGTGGGTTACTCTGATTGCAGCTCCTCTAGATCTGCTCCTAAAATCCTCTTCTAGGATAGCATTTGCAACAGGTCTCTCTTCCACCTTTGCCTTCCCACTGCTACTATTGAACCTATAGAAAGGAAACACAGGTACACACGCTGTGTGTGTCACATCTTGCTCTACCCTTGTCCCCAGGAGGAATGAAGTGGGAACCAAGGTCTTTATATGCACCATGAGGTCAGTTTAAACACAGCTCTGATGGCAGCTTCTTTGTGGGCAGCTTGTTTGGAGGAGATTCTGAAGGAAAGGGAAGGGTTGGGGAGCAGATAAAAGCAGGCAAGTTCTTAGAAAGGTCCCCTCATTGTCACTGTCCACTTCAGCCTACTACAGATCCACCAGACCCACTTGCATTTTCCATCACCAGCAACGAAGTGGTCAATAGTCTGGAGGCTGAGTTTCATTGCAAACATGCTGTGCAATATTTATGAAGGCCACTGTGAATAATTAATGGTTTATTGCAACTTTGAAAGCTGAGCCACAAATCCTTTTGTAAGCTTGGCATGAGACGCAGCAACGCTTTAGCAAAGAGCGTTGCTGAGGTAGGTCTGCTCTGCAAGGATCCTCAAAAGGGCATGACTGCTTTTATCTACCTCTGAGGAGAGGGAATAAAACCCATCCAGGATTGGGCTTTGGGCCTTTAACTCAAGTGTTCCACTATGGTTCATAGCTGTTGTACACCAAGCTGGCCATTCTCAACCCATTTTCTCACAACAACAGTAATGTGCTGGTGGGAATGGCTATCAATAAGGCACTAAAGAGGAGATGCCATCAGAGCCTGAGGTGGTACCCTAAACGAAAAGGAGCACTGAAGAGCATCTTTTGCATCTACATACTCTTCCTGTATCTTTCATCCCAATAATATCTGTTAGAGAGTATTAGAAAAGTATAAAAGCAGTTTCCAACCCATCATGTCAAAACCAGTGAAGTTTAAGCACAAGAAGTGTCCAGCTCTGACAATAGATCTTCCTACAAAGCTCTATGTCTGATTTCCATGTTCAGCCCTTTTGCTGTGAGGCGGCTGCATATAGAACAAAAGCAAAGTGAAAACCCTACTGCTGTTCTTCAAAATGATTACCTAGAGTGGGTCAGGGACAGAGAGGGCTCAGTGTATGTGAACGAGGAAGCTATGGTGTGTGTCAGGTGGGTTTATAAACGTGGATTAATGATTTCCAAAGCTCAGTGAGGTGACTGCACGATGCATCTACTCGTTCAGAGGAGCTGAGAGCTTCAAGAATTTGTGTCATCGTTCTTAAAGAGGAGGGAGGGGGAAATAATATTCATTTAAATGCATATAGTAGCTTTTCACTTGGGACTGAATAGAAAGTTTTTCTATTAAAATGCAAATGAAAGAATAAACTGTAACTCCAAATTTCTCCCTGAAAATGGATGTCTCCTCTCCACATTGTGGTAACAGGGTGATCTGTGCCTTCAGAATGCAAGTGTTTTATCTTGATTTGGAGAAGAAGGGAGAGAAGGGAGGTAAAAAAAGAGGTTTGAGATTCAGGGATCCTAAAGGAATTGTGCCCTTTTTTGCTATATTAATACAGCACTGTGTTGTGTTTGGAAAAGAAGTTTGGAATATCTGTAGGGAAAGGGAAAAGGAGTTCATGTGAACAGTGCTGCTTTTGGGGCTGTAGTATTTCAAAGTACATCTCAAGATGAGCATCACCATGCTGTATCAGTGCAGGACGCTCATGAACACCAGACTGTCTCAACATTCAAGTCTGATAAAAGGAAAAGATTTGGGGTCATGAGGTGGGCATGTGGGAGAGGCAAGACATAAGCTCAGATGCGCTGCTGAACCATAGCTCTCCACCTTCCCAGGGACGAAGCCCATGAGAACAGTGGCAGTTTTTAGGCATCCCTCTGGAGCTGTAGAGCAGGTTCTGTTGCCTTCTCAGATCAGTAAGGTTCAGAGCAGCCTTTTTATCACTTGTGAGCTCCACAGTTTGGAGTTGGAAAGTCCCCATCAAGATCCAATCAACCAGCTCAGGACCCAGTTTATTTTGCGATGATAGTGTTGCATGATAGCAAAGATGACACCGTATCTGTGTCAAACAAGCAATGGAGATGAGAGATCATGACTCCAGCTGCTCCAGGCCTGGAACTGACTTTGCAAGCAGAGTATTTCTGAAGGTGTCCAAGGGCAGTCCTGATTTTGCAGGGGTGAGGAGAACAGATAAAGTTACATCTGACTTCTTCCCACTAAATTGACATTCATGTCTGTTATAGGACTGGTGTCAATCCTAGGCTCCTCCTCCGTGTGGTCATCTTCTGAAGTCCACCTAACACGTGGTTAACCCCGGAGGGTACCTACCTCTCTCCAGCACTAAAATGCTCCTCTATTGTGCTTTCAACACAACCTTTTGCCTTCACAGACTCTGACCCTCTCTGATCTTAAGCCAAAGCGGGGACCAGTGTCAGGTGGCACCCAAGTGACAATTACAGGCAACAACCTCAACGCAGGCAGTAATGTCATCGTGACCTTCGGGCGACAACCCTGCCTCTTCTACAGGTACAGATGAGTCCTTCTTACTGTACATGCCTGAGTTGATGTGAGCAATTACAGTTGAGACACTTCTATCCCTGTCCATCAAGCACCTCCTTTGTCTGTGGCCGTGTCTATTCATTCAGCTATGGGACTTCTGCATTCTGCACCCTGCGCACCCTTGCTGTGCATGTATTGGGGTGGGAGAACAGGATTCATTTCATTGTTTTGATCTGTGTTTGATGTGTCTTTTTCCATGGCTTCTTGTCAAATTTCACTACAATTCTCCATAGTCCTTCACTTAGCTACTTGCTCAGGGACTACGTTGTTTAAAAGATCCATTTTCATGTCCCTCCTTTAGCTGAGGTGTCAAAGAAAATCTGACAGCATTGGTTCTAAGTATTAAAACACCTCCCTTTTATCCCAGAATAGTCCTGTGGTGCTAAGAAATGGATTATTTGCCACATTTTAGCTCTGGGTTGGCTCCTATTCAATCACAGTTCAGAGAAGCTTAATGTCAGTGTTACCTGCTGAATGTTCCCTGATCCCTGTGAGAATGAGCCTGAATCCCATTCCCAGGGGCTCCTGCAGCTCAAAACTACCCAGTGTGATGCATTTTGCTGCCAGTATCAGTGGAGGCTGAAGATGAAGTTGGCACATTTCTCCCAGCATATCCTTGGCAGAAGAAGGACTCATTCACAGAAGACCTGGGACCACTGACTTGGGGCAATGCAATTCCCTCCCCTGGCTGTGGGGATCCTGTTTAGCTGCCTGTCATGGCTGTGGTGTGATTTAGCATCTATAATTCAGGAGGGTGAAGTCACAGCTTGTGATTTAAAAGGCCAAGAGGGAACCACAGCTGCTTGGAGATGCTTATTGAAGAGCATGGGGAGTCTTAGCTGGGCTTGAGCTTGGTCTTTCATGGGAATTTGAAGAGCACTTGGAGGGTGCAGTCAGTGAAGTGAGTGCCTTGCTGCAAGGGAAGGATGCACTGTGGTTTATGCTTTCTAAGAGTGTAAGATGAGGCTGCATCACAAATCACAAGCTGGGGAGACTGAAGGTGTTTGGAGCCTGGATTTTTGGCCTTTTATAGAATGTTCAGACCTGGAGCTGGTTTTGAGCCTGGCAAAAAAGAAAGGTTTATGCAGACTCCCCTTTGAGTGCAATCATAAAATGCTTCCCACTATATTAGCACCTTCCATGCAAAGGTCCCAGGCACTCTGCAAACTGCACTTAAACAAGGCTTGCAGTCCTGATGCAAAGTTAACTTTATTATCTCAGAGTGGAAAGCTGAGGTGCAAACATCCCTTTTTATGAGCTGCTGTTGAATATGTCTGCAGTCAGGAAGGAAACATCCATCAGGTATTTAATCACACAGAAATCCTTGTGGAGACTGGTCTGGTTTGGACTTCCTTTGGGGTTCAGTTTTCACTCTGGGACATGAGAGATCATGGCTTTTGGGGTTTTATTTAAAGTAGTGAAAAGGCAATGTCACTTCCTCAGATAAATGTATTACACTACTCACAGAGTATTCCTGCAGCAGTGAGTTTCACCACAGAGCATAGGTTAAATTCACAGGACATAAGAATAAGTAGCTGGTCTCTGGCACCATGTTTTTTGCTGCTGGTGGCATCTGGCTTATATTTACCTGCTTCTGCTCACAGGAGATCCGCTAAGCACATTGTCTGTAACACCACTGCCTCAGATGAAGGCTTTGAGAAGGTGAAGGTGTCTGTGAGAGTGGACAAGGCCAAGATACATCAGGAGTTGCAGTATGAATATGTAGAGGATCCAACTATCCTGAGGATTGAGCCTGAGTGGAGCATCTTCAGGTAAGCATTCCATGGACACCCCCGAAGACCTCCCATAGTTTTCTAATCCAGCACTGGTATGTTCATATTGGTCCTTGATACAGAAAAGTGCTTGCCAAGCATTGTGTTCACTGAAAAATGGATTTGCAACATCCAGCTACAAATGCTCACCAGAAGCTTGTCTTGGTGGTTTCATGCTTTGATTACAGAGGTAGGTGCCCAGCACAAGGAGTGATGGGTTCAGACTTAAACAGGGGAGATTCAAGTTATATATAAGAAGGAAGTTGTTCCCTGTGAGGGTGCTGAGGCACTGGCACAGGGTGCCCAGAGAAGCTGTGGCTGCCCCATCCCTGGCAGTGTTC
>WYDI02028705.1:0-10811 GCA_009867235.2 Psittacus erithacus
CAAGCTGCTCCAGTGGAAGGTGTCCCTGCCCGTGGCAGGGGTTGGAGCTGGAGGAGCTTTGAGGTCCCTTCAACCCAGACCATGGGATTCCGTGACTCCATACCACTCTGCCATGAGCCCCAGCAGGGCCCGGCCCTTTCTCCTTGCAGCTCCCTGTCAGCCATCACAGCTTTTTAGGAGGGGGAAGAAGCTGCCCCCCACCACCACCACCTCTGCAGGAGGTGCCCATTCCCATCAGCAGGGAACAATCCCCATGAGCTCAGTGACTCGTGGCGCTGGTGCCGGTGCTGGGACACCCTGCGCTGGTGCTTCCCCATCCGCTTTGCTCAGTGCCCTCGCACTCGTGTCACTGCCTGTGGCCCTGCCTCTGTTTCCCCGCTCGCCGGCAGCCGGTGGCACACGATGGTGCCCGCGTGGCTCCACAGCAAACACTGCAGGACAGAGCAGCCGAGGTCACCGCGCTGCCCGGTTACAACAGGACAGGGTGAGCCAGGAGCAGGGCGCTGCACCCGGATGGTGTGCAGCAGCTCCTGTGCTCCCTGTGCCAGGGCTGGGAAAAGCAGCCCGTGGGGCTGAGATGTGCTCAGCTAACCCAGCGCCAGCAGAGGTGTTGGCTGCAGAGCCCCAAAGCCATCGCTGTGGGGACAGGAAAGCTCCTGTGTGGAAGGAGAACCGGCTGCAGGGCTGTAGCTGTGATAAATGATTTGGTCCATCCAGGATTTCAGATAGAGTATCCCATCTGTTAATCAAATAGAGGCGAGCACACAGCGCCGGGTGCGTGGGGAGTCAGCTGCACCAACACGCACGCCCGCAGTGCTCTTGGTTTATATCCTTTATGCTGATACATATTCATGAATGGGCGCATCTTCTTTAGCATGCTTTCTTCACCTTCTGGAACCTTCTCGACTCCTGTCCGGTGTTCGTTGAGTATGCATCAGGAGGCCAGGATAAGCATTGGCCCTGCATGCTCTGCACGAACCAAAGGAGGAACTGAGAGGCTGACACGATACAGGAAATACAAACCCACAAGGCTGAAAAGCGCTTACACAATCTCATGCAAGATACCGAGATGATTGCTGAAGGAATAAACCAAGCAGGGAAGGCAATAACAGGACCCATACAGGCAAAAAGCAAAACCTGTGTACATATTATCCTGTTCCCTTTAAGTCTGTGGCTACATAAGGACAAACAGGATAGTTAAAGGTTCCATGTTCTTCAGAGGGTTACCTTTCATCATGTAGTGTCACTTCACATTGACACGAATCAGATGAGCATATTTCACATAGCTACAATGAGACCTCTATTGTCATATCACGATTTTAGCAGAGCTTATCCTCACACGATTTCTGTCAATTGGCATTGCTGCCCCATGGCTCCGATTTCCCTGCTTCTCAAGAGTTCATTGCTCTCCTGTTTGGTTTTGGGTCCCCAAACCAGGCTCAGAACAGAGGACATGCACCAGTCAGGGAGCTGTGGGGGGCACTGGAGCCGCTCAGCTGTCAAGGGGATATGCTGCAGCCACCATCCTCCCTGCTGCTGCTGTATTCCTATCCCAAATCCCAAATTACTAGTTGATCCGCCCAGTTAGTTAATTGATTTATAGCTATTAGAGACTCTAATTAGCCAACCAGCTGGGAAGCTGTGTGTTTGCTGCCCGGTGGGAGCAGCCTTGAGAAGCAGTGAGCTCCGAGGGGCCTCCCTGGCCCTGTGAGCTCAGTTGCATCTTTGGAGGACTTTTACTCCATACTTTATGCTTTCCCTTTTATCTCCTCCTTTGCTGACGTTTGGTATCTGTGAGCTCACCTCAAGCCTCCCTCTTCTCTCTTATCTGCTCCTGCATTCCTGCAAGGTCAAAAGCTTGTCTCCACGCTCTCTATCCGTGCAGGCGTTTCTGTTGCTGGGCTGAGCAGCTTGGACCAGGTTGTTATCAAAGCGTTCCCAGCCAGCAGCAAAGCCTCCCACTGCTGTCAGCCCCTAACGCAAGGCAGATGTTAAAGTGCTGTGGGGACTTGGTGATATGTGTGTACCTTCGACTTCCTGGGAGTGCTGCTGTCGTAGGAATGCAGGGAAATAAGAAGGAGGGAATGCTGGAGGTGCCTGGCACAGGCACTCAGTGCCTGACTGCCCCAGGAGGCCCGGCCATACTTGGGACCAACACCAGGCTCCATCCCCAGGGCTGCTGCCAGCGTTAGGAGGTGACAGGAGTCCACAGCAGCTCCAGCCCCAGCGCTGGAGTCGGAAGCAGCTCCTCATTTGGCAAAGGTGGGTGCGATGGCAGCATCCCTCCCTGCTGGGCTCTGTCCTGCCAGGGCCACCTCCCTGCTCCTCTGCTTCCCCTCCTCATCCCTGCAGGCTGTGCTGCAGCCCCTCGGGGGTGCAGGGGCTGCTTCCCCAGATCCCTCCAGGATAAGGCTGGGAGCATCCCAGAGACTGCGCGGCTGATGCAGGTGATGCTGGAGCTGGGTGGAAGGAGGTGCTGGGCTTGCAAGTGTGGTTGCAGGGTTCCCCCCTTGCACGGGTGCTCCATGCTCCTGGGGGTGCATGGGTCTCCCTTGCACGGAGCGGGGGCTGACGCGGTGCAGTTTGCATCAAGCAGTGCTTTAAAGCCGGATGTGCTGATGGAGCTGGGATAACCGGAGGAATTTGGCTGTGCCCGTGGCTCCGAGGGGAGGGACAAGTGCTCTGAAGGGCTCCAGGGGAACTCCCCGGGGGACAATTAGCACCTGGCTGCAATTGGTTTGCATGGAGCAGGAGCTGGGGCGGGGAGGTCCCGCAGCCCTGAGGGCTCCATCGCAGCTCCTCAGTGCTTTGTTTCTCCGGGCAGGAGAGCTCTTCCCAGGGCCACCTGAGGCTGCTGCCGGGGGAAACTCCAACGTGTGCTTCCTTTCGTTCTCGTGCTGCGGTGAGTGGTGACCAGTACCTCCTGCCAGCCGGGATGGGGGCTGCGGGCATCCATTGGTGCCTCTGGGAGCCCCAGTGTCGGGTCGGAGCATCCCTGACTGCGTCCCTTTCGATGAGCCCGGCTCTGCGCCCCACATTGTGGTCGAGGAATCCACAAGGGCTGTGCTAGAGAATGTGGCAAAGGCCGTTTGCCTCCGGGTCTAAGTCCTTTGCCCCGATGGAGATCCCCAGTTGGGCAGGGGGGTATCCGTGCCAAGGAGCCAGAGCAGCTCTGCTGGGATCAGTGGGCATGATGCTGTGGGGTGCTGAGACCCGTGGGGTTTGCAGTGGGGGATTGAGACAGCTTGCGAGCAAGGGGTGGCTCAACCAAGGTGCTGGGAGCATAAAACCGGTGAAGAAGATGCACAAGCTCGATGTGGGTCAGGATGATGGCAGCGGGCGCAGGGACCAGGCAGAGGAGCTATGTGGGATGTGGAGCTGGGCGGATGCTGTACGGTCCCGTTGTGCTGCTTGATGCCAACAAGTGTCTTATCCAACGGCTGCTGGATATACCTGCAGCCAAGAAATAACCCGTACACTGTGCCCATAAGGCTGGACCACAGTCCCACCTACAGCACTTTGTGCAATAGCCAGGTATAAACACCCCAATTGTACCCTATGGGGATGAGAGTTCCACATCAGGTTGTACGGGCAGCTGGAGGGGTTTGCCCGCTTCGCCCTCCCCAGAAGGCTTTTGGCAAGACTCAAGTGTTTCAAGCCGGGAAATCAAGCTTGTGATTGCAACTGCATTGTTGGTGCTGTGGCTATTCTGTGATTGATGTGTTTTATCTCTGGCAATCCAAAAGAGCGGCGTATCCTGCATGTGAATAAGCTGTACAGTGACCCCGACGGGGCTTAGAGCTCACAGCGCTATTCCTGCGGAGGGGAGCGGGTGGGGAGGTGGCGTAGTTCTGCTTTTGGGTTTGCAGCACATGGGAGCAGCCGCGGTGCTGGGAAGGCCCCGTGTCCATGGGGAGCGGATCCCTGCGGTCCCTACCGCGCTGCAAGGACGTGGCTCTGGGAGTGCCGCGGGTGGCACCCGGACGGGCCGGCAGTGACGTGCTGCAGGATGTGCTCACCCACACCTCTCCCTCCACAGCAGGGTGCTGACCCCTGCGGGGCCCTTCTCCTCCCTGGGACCGCGGCCAGGAGGAGCTCTTGGCAGGATGTTCTCGCCCATGGGCTGTAGGAGAGGCCCTCCCAGGCAGGTAGGTGGGTTTGTGACCCTCCCTGCTGCCATGCAGCTCGGGCTGCCAGGGTGGTGGAAGGGGGAAGCTCTGGGGAGGAAAGGGGATGCTCCATTGCATAGGGTGCTGAGGAGGCAGGAGAGTATCACTGATGTATGGGGAAGAACTGGGAATCGTCTGCGACCTCATGCAGGGGAAGAGGATGGGTGGGCGCCTGGCTCCCCATCTCTGCTCAGCATCCAGCTGGTGCAAGGGTCAAGGTGAGGGTCCCATCCTGCTTTTACCTCCCTGTGCTCTCTCCACAGCCTGGTCCTTGGCAAGCTGGACCACCACCACCACCACCACCCCGACGTTATGGCCCCCAGGACATGTGGGGTGAGATGCCCCAGCACAGGAGAGGCAGAGGCCAGTGGTGCCCGGTAAGGGACTGTGCAGTGAGGGGAGATGGTGCTGTTGGTTTTCACCTGCAAATCTGGGGTAGCCAAAACCAGGGGTTCCCCAGGAAGCAGGAGAGGCAGAAGGAGCTGAGCGCTGCCGTGGGGAGGGGGAAGCACAGCAAATCTAAACCCAGGGAGCTGCCGTCCTTTGCAGCCTGATCCCTGGGAGCCCTTCCCTGGTCCTGCTGACTTCCATGTGGACGAGGAGGACAGGGAATGGGCACCCAATGACTGCCTCCCGCCACCATCCTGGCACAATGAAGAATGTGACCAAGGACCTGAGGAGTGCTTCGAAGAGGGCTGGTACTCGGTATGGGGAGGTGGGCCAGGGGGATGGCAGCTGCATGGCTGTCCCCAGTGTCCCACTGTCCTCACCGGTGGGGATTTGCCATTGCAGCCTTGGCTCTGTGAGCCCAGACCCTTCCCTGGCCCTGATGACTTCTGTGGGAACGAGGAGAGCAGGGGATGGGCAGCCAATGACTGGTTGCCTCCACGCCACTGGGACAATGAAGAATATGACCAAGGACCTGAGGTCTGCTTTGAAGAGGACTGGTTCCCGGTGAGGAGAAATGGACCAGAGGGGTGGCAGCTGTGTGGCTGTCCACTATGTGCCACTGTCCTCACTGGCGGTGATTTGCCATTGCAGCCTTGGTCCTGTGACCCTGGGCCCTTCCCTGGCCCTGCTGACTTCTATGGGAATGAGGAGTACAGGGAATGGGCACCCAATGACTGGTCCGCTCCATGCTTTTGGGGTGACAGAGATGACGGAGGACCTGAGGAGTGCTTTGGAGAGGGCTGGCACCCGGTGAGGGGTGGTGGGCTGCGGGCAGGGAGCGGGTGAAATGAGCCAGGGGCCATTCACTGCCATGGTGAGCAGCACAATGCATGGGGACAGGTTTCCCTGCATGGCAGACCCCCAGCATCCCCAGTCCTGCTGTGTCTAAATGCACCTCATTCCCTGCAGGAGATGATGCCGCGCAGCCCCAACTGCTCTGCCTGGCCTGAATTCCCCAATGAGGAGCAGCGCCCACCGTGGCCCCCTGCCCACCAGACAGGGTGAGTGCCTGTGCCCGTGGTGGGGGACACAAGGCCAGGCTCTGTGTCAGTGCACAGCCAAGGAGGGGGATGCAGGGTTGAAGCTGGCTCTAGGTTTGGGGTTGCACTGGAGACCCCTTCCGGCCTAAATCCCATCCCCTGCATCTGCCTTTGCTCCTGCAGGGAGCGAGATGGCTTCCAGGATGGCTGCAGGCCCTTGGGCTTCCATGGTCCAGCTAGGAGACACTGCCAACGCCTTCGCAGAGGCCACCGCAAGTTAACCATGGTCCCGCGCCCCCCGCGTCTTTGGCCCAGAGGTATGTGCCTTACATTGTGCCCAGCACCATCTCCTCGCTGCCCAGCACCAGCTCCTCACTGCTCAGCACCAGCTCCTCACTGCTCAGCATCAGTTGCTTGGGCAGAGCGAGGAGTTGCTCCCGTTGTGTTTCTCGCTCCGCAGGGTATCGGCCACCCTCTCGGTCCTCTCCCTGCTCTGGGATGAGCCAGCCAGTGGTCAAAGAAGAGCCTGAGCACTTTGATCCTCCCCAGACACTTATTTCCATCAAAGCTGATGCACGGAGCCCAAAGCAGGAGGTTAAGGTTGTGGGATTTTCCTCCTTACATCCCAAACAGTGACCGAGTGCCTGGTTGGAGCCCCACATGGTGCTGCCGTGCCCCTGACCCACACTGTGTCCTCCAGGACCCGCCAGCAGCCAGTCAGAAGGACCCAAAGTGCCCCGGAGCCACCAGCACCTCTCAGAAGAGCCCGGCCGCTGCTGCCCAGGCTGTGACAGAGGCTGTGACAGAGGCTGTGACAGAGGCTGTGACAGAGGCTGTGGAGCCAGAGCAGGCCGCAGGAGCGATGTTGGTAGGAGATCGCTCCTCTCCTGGGGCGCCTCTGGAGGTGCCTCAGGGTCTCTGTGGTCAGCGTAACTCTTCCTCCTCGCTCTCCTCCGGCCCTTTCACTCTTCACCATGCTGTCTCTGCCAGGCACGAGGATTCTCCTGACACTTCTCCAGGGCTGCAAAGCACTGTGGTTTCCTTTGGGTTTTGCTTTGTCCCCAAGCTCCTCTTCCCGGGACAGACACATGTCCCTTCCTCACACCATTGCATGTCCCCACCTCACACCATTGCATGTCCCCACCTCACACCGTTGCATGTCCCCTCCTCACACCGTTGCATGTCCCCTCCTCGCACCGTTGCATGTCCCCTCCTCGCACCGTTGCATGTCCCCTCCTCGCACCATTGCATGTCCCCAGGTTGAGCTGGGAGCCAGGCAGAAACCTGGGGGCAGCCAAGGCCTTTCTGCTTTGGAAACAGAGCCAGCCCCGCCAGAGAAGAGCTGTGCTGGTACAGGGGAGCAGCTCCTGCTTCTCTCCTTCCCTTCTAAGAACAGAGCCCAGGGAGCTTGCAGTCCCCTTTGCAAACCCTTTTATCCCTTTGCCTGGGTGGCATCGCCAGCCCTTACCACGGGCTCTGCAATGCTTTGTACAGGTAGAGCCGTGCAGCCAAAACACCCCTGAGGCTGGTGCTGAGTCAGAGCCCTGCAGTACCGCAGCCCCTCCGGAGCCTGCTGAGCCGTCCCAGGACCAACAGTGCAGGGCAGAAGCTGCCAGTGCTGAGGTGAGTCTTGGAGTGAGCAGCCCCACTGTGTGTCCCCCCCGGGGGAAAACCCACCAAGGGCGCTGCTGCACGCAGCTCTGTGCTGGCTCCCCCCATCCTGCACAGCCACAGCTTCTTGGTGACCTTCAGCCACCCAAACACCTGCAGGTCCCACCAGAAGGTCCCACGGAGCCCAGTGTACAACCCAGTGAGTCTTCCTCCTATACCTGCACCAAACCAGAGGCCTCACCAGGGACCCAGCACCCTCCTGAGCCCAGTGAGGTGAAAGCGGTACGGGACAGGGTGTCTGTGCTCTCACTCTGAGGTGTCCCTGCATGGGGCAGGTGCCCTGGGATGCTGCTGCAGCTTGGGAGCAGGATCCTGTTGGCAGGATTAGGGGCTGGGTTAAAGCGCTGCTTTGTCTGGAGGCAGAGCCGGTGGCAGCCCCAGTGCTGGCTGCTGGAGATGCTGATAAATGGGAATGAGCTGGGAATAGGCCAAAAGAATAACGAGAGGTGTGCTGGAGCGTGACCCACCTGGGGCTGCAGCCTCAGCCAGAGCCATGCAGAGCAGCTGAATTTGTGCCTAATGGCAAAGAGAAAGCTGCTGGCACGGCTCTTGTGGTGATGCTGGGGGGGAGCGGGGGCAGCTATTGCACCCGAGGGAGGGGAGCCAAGTGGGTCCCCACACAGGGTGACCAGTCCCTGGCCGGTAATGGGTACTGGTAGCCCCAGTTCAGCCCAAACCTTGCCTGGCCCCTCTCTCCTTCAAAGGGTCTGACTCTTCCTCACCTTTTCCACTGCCCAGGCTGAAAGTGGCTCGCAGCAGCTCTGCTCCGGGCTCCCAAAACCCTCCCCAGCTGGCACAGACCTCCGCTCTGCTGCTGTCCTCGCCAGGAAGGAAAAGATTGAGCTGGTGAGTCCTTGTGGCCCCTGGACCATGGGGGAAGGAGTGATGTTGGGTGATGTGGGATGTGAGTTTGGTACTTTTAGGGTCACTGGGGGGAAACGCCTCTTGGCAACAGTGGTTGTAGGGCAAGAAGGGCTTTGTATGGGCTCATGGGGTTTGTGGCTGTGCACCAGGGGAAAAAACGTCTCTGGGGGGGTGCATGCTATTGGTGGGGAGGTTTTGGGGTGTCCTGTGCTGACCCTATGCTGCTCCCCTGCAGTCCTACCAGCAGTTCAGCCTGACCATCGCAGTGGTGGCCACAATGCTGCTGCAGAAGGAGCCCTCCATGGAGGCAGCGCTGGGGCTGGCACTGAGGGCGAACCTGCGCCAGGGCCGCATCCACCACCTCCAGGAGCTGGAGGACTTCATCAACAGCTATGACTCGGCCACCCCGAGCCACTGAGGGTGCTGAGCCCTCAGGTCAGGGTGTTATGGACACACTGGTGTGGTCCCACTCTCTCTCATGGACACGGAGGAGGAGGGGGGTGTTTAGTTTTAGCCCTGCTTAGTGTGGGGAGGCCACAGTGTTTGCTCTTCTCCACCCCAGCTCCTCGTTCCATTCCTGGTTCACAGGGATGTGCCCTGAACCCCCAGGGTTGTTCTTTGGTTTAAATCCAAATTAAACCAGTTGTGATCTTTGCAGCTCCTGCTCTGGCATCGTTCTGGTCCCACTCTCCTGGGGTTGCTGACCCACCATGGGGGATCACTGGTGGCATGGTCAATGCCATGCTGACCCCAAGGTGAGGAGGAATGGGATAGAGGTGTGCTGGCTCTCCTGCAGTCAGATTGCAGCCAAATTTTATTGGAGCATCGTTGTTGGCAGCAGCAGAGCTGCTCCCTTGGTCCCTTTGGCCCTCCCTTGGTGCCATGAGGGATGGAGCATGCCTGGCCATGGCATTCATCCTTCAAGGTATCCCAGTGAAGGATCCCACCCTGCAGCCAGCACCCTGCCTGTCCCCATGGGTCCCCAGCAGCAGGCTGATACAGGCAGCTCTGCCCTTGTCCCCTCCCCTGCATGCGGCTGCTCTCAGGGCTGCCATTGTGTCTGTGAAGGGAGGCCGCAGCTCCCAGCTCCCTACCTGCTTTTCCTGTTCCTAATTGCGGGAGAGGCCGTTGGGAATTGCAGGCTGTTGTTTGCCAGCGGCTGCCGGGGCGGGGGGGGAAGGATCCCAACAGCTTCCCATGAGCCTTGAGCTGCATCCAGCACACGTTTGGAACGTGGAGAGACCACAGCAGGGGCTGGCAGGGCAGCAGCACAGGTCAAGCACCCCCAGTCCCTGCTGCTAGGACACGCTGCAGTGCTTGCTGCTGCCCCACGGCTTCGCCGTCCTGCCCCTGGCCCTCCCCGGGGGCTCCTTGCCCAGGGAGCTCATCCCAGGCTTGGGAATGGGCTTCCCAAAGAAGAAACCCTCTTCCTCTGAGTCCGTGTCTGAAGACGAAGAGCAGGTGGGACACCAGGAGTCATCCTCCTCTGTGACGTCCTGCAGGTCGATGGCCTCTGGCTGCAGGCTGTGCTGGGCAGGGGATGTGCCCGCGCGGAAGGGTGCGTTTCCTTTGCCTGCAGGTGCTCTGGGACCACAGCCCCCCAAAACTGGGTGTCCCAAGGCTCCAGGGTCATTGGGACTCTCTGTGCTGGGCTGGGGGGCAGAGGGGTGTCCGGCTGGTGCTCCCAGCATCCCTGTGGGCACAGCATCGCTGCTCTGCTCCTTAGCTGCTGCTCCGCAGCCCTCCCGGCTCCTAAATGCAGGATGCACAGGGGCCGGGTCTGAAGGAGCCTCTGGAAGAAGGAAAGTGAAGCTGGGTGAGGAAGGGGAAGGCTGAGCCTGCCCTGCCACAGCCCCTCGGGGTGCAGAGGAAGGTTTTACCCCCCAAACGCCAACTGCCAGCATTCACCCTCCTGTGGGCTGAGGACTCATTGCCCTTGGCTTGTGCTGCACCCATGCCCCATCCACCATCAAGTACCGAGGGGCTGAGCAGAGCCTGGTTCTGCTCCCACTCCCCTCCCACCACACCACAAGCAGAGCTGTAGCATCCCTACCAGCCCCTTCCACTCGCTGCCTGCTGCTGCCCGTCCTGCCCGCGGGGGTGGCTCGGGACAGGGGAGCTGAGTCCGGGGATGGAGCTGAGGGCAAGGCAGAGTCGGAGGAGTCGGAGGCGCTGGAGGCTCCGTCCTGCCGCCGGCTGCAGGTCTCGGAGCAGAAGAGCCGCCCCCGGTGCGCGGTGAGGGGCTGGCCCCGCAGCGGCTTGCGGCACTGGCTGCAGCAGAAGCAGGCGGCCCGGGCGTGCCAGCGCAGCCCCTGGTGCGTGGCCTCCTCACTGTCAGCACCTGAGGGGCAACCACGGGTGAGGGGGAGGCTCCGGCCGCAGCCCCGTGCCGGAGCCCGTGCTCCATGCCCAGCCGCAGGGGTCTGGCTTCAGAGCGGCAGCTCCCAGCCCACATCCCGCCGGGGAAGCCCCAGAGCAGCTTCACGGGATCTAAAGGGGGCTACAAGGATCCTGTGCCTCAGGGATGTAGCAATAGGACAAGGGGTGATGGATTCAGACTGAAACAGGGCAAGTTCAGGTTGGAGATAAGGAAGAAGCTGCTCCCTGTGAGGGTGCTGAGGCACTGGCACAGGGTGCCCAGAGAAGCTGTGGCTGCCCCATCCCTGGCAGTGTTCAA
>WYDI02028707.1:0-66093 GCA_009867235.2 Psittacus erithacus
CATATTCTCCTGGAAGGCATGCTAAGGCACATGAAAAACAACAAGGTGCTTGGTGACAGCCAGCATGGCTTCACTAATGTGAATGCTCCATCCCTGGCGGTGTTCAAGGCCAGACTGGACAGGACCTTGGTTTAGTGTGGGGTGTCCCTGCCCATGGCAGGGCAGTTGGAACTAGATGATCTTAAGGTCCTTTCCAATCTCAACTATTCTATGATTCTATGAAAATGGATAGACACCAGCTAAACAATCTAAATATCTCAAAGTTGTCTCAGGTTTATAACATCATTTTGCTTTATCAGGTGATCTTCTTTGATTATGTCTCTCTTTGATCTTTCTGCCCCTTTATTAAACTGCAATTGACTTTCAATTTTTGCCTTCCTCAGCAGTTCTGCCTCCCAGAATCTTTGTGCCCAGGGTCTCTGAACATCTCCTATTTGTCCAAATATTTAATCACTAAGTGATTTGAAATGTTTTAATACAACCTTATTACTTCCAACCACTTTCAATTACCTTGCACTCCAGTATCACTTTTTAAGAGAAAGCAAATGGTGATTACATTCTCTAAGTACCACATTAGCTTCCCATTAAATAGATTTCCTCTATAAACTGGAAAGAGGAGAATGAGTTTAGTTCTTCTGGATTCCCCAATTCTCTTCCTGCTATCCAATCTTCTGCATTCAGCTTTGGGACCAGAACACCAGGACTCTAATAATTGTGTCAGCTAGCTGGTTTTGTTAGCTAAAGATATCAAAGTTTATGGCTTGTGGTTCTACAGTGTCAGCCTTTATAGCCTTGTCTAACACCATGTGGACTCCTAGTAGGGAAGCTCAGCACTGCCAAAAAGCAACAGATAGAGGAGTGGCACACTTCAGCAACAGCTATACTACCAATACACACACTGCCGAGTTACCTCAGGTCTGTTTTGTGAAAAGATTCCTATGTACTGAACGTGAGATGGTTTGAAGCCTCGGTGGAGTAGCGCAGAGCCCACGCACTCGGCTCTATCTGAAACCTGCAGAGGCAAAAAAGAAAACAAAAAATTGAGAGCGAGCTCGTTCAGTTTATACCCCTCAACATTATTTTATATTAGATCTTACAAAAAGAAGGCCAATAACTGGTATGAAGCAGACATAAGGTTTTTTAGGCTATTTTGGATGTCCTCTGTTTCTTTGATAACAGAAACATTGCAGTGTCATTACACTGCACTGACTGTAGATATGACACTTGCACTCAATATGCAGCAGAAAAGGCACTTAATCCAGTTGGACTTGACAGTATTAAGTGTAGGTTTAAATGTTAGGCTCACATACACAGAAAAGGCTGTTTTGTTGTACCTGTACAGAACTGCAGAAGTGACCATGGAATGATTCAGGATTATATTTCTGCTCACTCTAAGGCACTACATATGCCATCCTTCTGCTTCATTCAATGCCTATGAGAATAGCATTTTCCCCTTCAAAAAGGAAGGAAACGAGGAGGCAAAACACAGCTAGGTCTATAAAGGAAGCCTGGGAAAGCAAGTTTCTAAACTCTTTCCACATAGCACATGACCTGAATCCATGTTAGTCACATGATTCAAACAGCAAATACAGACAGGTTGCACCTAGCAAGTGCCCAGCAAAATCACCTTGGAAAAAGTGAGGTCTGCTACATACAAAAGGTGTTTAATGACCCTAACAGTACGTAATAGGCAAGGTTTATGCAAATTTGAGTAACAGATTAAATTAGGAACAACCTAGAAGTGCACAGCTGTGAACAAAGATTTGCATAAAGGTGCTTTTAGTTATCATTAAAGACCATGCTAGTAGTTAGAAGTGTATCTTTTAGCACCCTATACAAACATCACTCAGCACTATGGAGACAAGTTGTCAAGAAGCACAAGGAACATCTGTAGATAGGACCTTTCCTAGTGTAAAATGAAGGTTTCAGAAGCAAGCACCTAAAGTAGTAGCAGTCAGAGTCCCAGAATACTACTTCAAAGCTGCAGCCTTTTAGAGGCAGTGCCCAAGTTCTAAACAATTTAGCAATGAAATGCTAAAACCCACCAAGGTAACAAAAAAAATATCTGAAGAACTTAAAACAAGTAAGTGCAGGAGATACTCTTCTCCCTTGCACATACCTGATGCTATTCAAAGGCTGTAGTTGAAACTAGAACCTTTCTGCAATACTCTGCTACAGCTTTAAAACATCTATAAATAATTAAGATTTGTTATATCACATTACTGGATGTTGTATCAACGGTCTCAGCAAACAAAAGCAGGTCTAGCACTGGATTAGACTTACCTCTTTATAGGAGATCCACTCATATGGCTGGTTTGGTTTTCTAACACCTAGACATGGACCATTATCTAAACAAAAAAAAATAAACATAATCAGAAGTTACCCAATATTTAACCCGCCTCTTCTGTCCTGACACCACACTAACTACACTCATGGTGGTAAGCCTCTAGATTCTTTGCAGGCACCTTCAGAGACAAACCCAGCTAACTGGTTCTTTTTGGGGGAGAGTGGGATGGTGGGGAGTGTCAGTGAGGGAAGCTGGGGAGGGACATAGAGACAACAAGGCTGGTTTAGGCTAAAGGAACACAGCACTGACTTTATTCACACAACTCTGCTTCACAAGAGGTCAGTTATATCTGCCTTCAAGAAAACTTACATCCAGTACATTTATCATATTGCTAGATAGACATCCCCTATCCCCAAGTGCATTTCAGATGAGTCCAGACCCTCAGTTCTTGACATATTGTTGAAAAAAAAAAAAAGTATCTTTAGCTTAAGACTTACTTGATACTTGCACACCCCTTTGGAAGATATCATAAACTGTTCTCACATCATCATAGTAGTAAACCAACAGTTCATCGCTGCTAAGAAGAGAGGACCTTCGAGCATGTTCACCACCCTAAGGAAGCCAATTAGGAAGTTAGACACACTTGTTTATTATAAATTAACAGGAATTTACTGAAGAAATAAAAACACCTCATCCATTAAATTGTTATGAGCCTTCGCAAATTCAGCTTCAGAGAACTTCAATTCTTTAAGTTCAGTGATGAGATTAGCAAGGTTTCCCAGGACTTTGTTTGAAGAGTCAGACTGCTTCCTGCATTAGTAAAAACCCATTAGGCAAAATGTTATTCCTCCTCAGCTACCTATAACAGCACAGAACAAATAAGTGACAGAATGTCCTTTGACAGTCCTTACAGGGCTTTTCTTAAGAAATGCTTTATTATTGCAGTATACATCACAATTAATCCCATCAAGCTCTCTAAATCGCTCCAGCTTCAACTCTCTAGATACAGTGTTAATGCTGAGATCCTAATCTACTTTTCTGATTAAGATTACAAAACACAATCACACTTCAAACTGTGGTTTCAAAGCCTAAATGATTTTAAGGGTGGACAACACCACCCGGAACAAGTGTTCTCATAAGTGAAATATTCTATACCAGATACAAACTGAGCCCTTTAATCCAATTTAAAGTTCCCTCTTACAAAAAAAAGGCTTCCTCCTGATCTTGTCAGAGGCAGTCAAGACAATACCACATTGAGGATTAAAATCACCATCTTTCAGCAGGTGAGCATTTAACACAGGCTACAATTGGATGTCAACACAAAACCAGCCTTTTCTAGAGTGATTTAATCATCTCATTTTATACCAGTCATGTTTCACAAATTGCAGTTATGCAAGTACTATTGGGCCATGTTTTTTAGTCCTGCTATGATGACAGACACCTGCAAAAGAGTTCTTAGCAGGAAGAACCTAGCTGGTTAAACAGAGGGTCTTGGGTTAACACTGCATAATATTCGCTATCAGTGGCTGCTGTCAACTCCTGGCTCTTTCATGAAAGTCGAATCATGAACTAACTAAATCTGTGCCCGAGTTGTTCATCATCCACAACCTCAAAAACCTGTTCACATGCAATAGGCTTTTCCTGGCCATTAGTATATTTTCCTGTTTCCAAAGTACTCTAGAAGACCAGAGTGCATCTGTTCATATAGAAACAAGATAAACACAGGTTCATCTGCAGAAGATGTCATATTGCCTGTGTCCACAGAAAGGAGCTAGTACATTAAAGGCACAGAGAAGGGAAAAAAAATAGCACTAAAACAAGTCTAACTTGTTTTCACAAAACAGTGCGTAATGCAGTGCTTGCCACTTCTTTGATCAAGCCAAGGGTTTCCTTCTTGTTGACACAGGCTGCTTAGGATTAGCAGTAATGTCAAAACATACTGTTGGCTCCACCATGCCTGAGGGGCAACAGACCAAATTTTCATCTTGAGAGAGAAAGTACACTCGCAAGTGGTGCTTCAGTCACCAACATGCATATTCTGAGCAGCAAGAAGTATAAACTAGAGTTTTCAAACTAGCCATTATAATTTAAAGCATGCCAATCCCTAGATAAACATGCAGCAGCTAAGGCTGATCACTTCATATGGAGACAAGCACATGTCTAATCAAGTGATTCCTGGAAGAGAAGGAAAGCTGGAGTTTTGGTAATGTATCAGAAAAATGTAATTAGGTCTAAAAGTTTTCATGAGTTGAATACTTCTCTCCATGTCTTCCATGCTAAAGGAAGAAAAAAAAACCAAGCAAGTCACAAATGCAAACTCTTACTACTAGAAAATACTGACATCCTAGTGTTTATTTATATTTCTTCTTTCATGCCTTAGCTGAAATTGAGCCAAATAGAAGTATTTGGGGCTTTAAAGCAATATTTAATATTTGACAGCCATACACAGGCACTCAAATTAACAGCCAAAGTTGTGCAGCTACCAGTCACTGGAGGAAAGAGCAATCCACAAGCAGACAGATCCAGATACTCCTACAATTAAGAGACATTAAGGGTGCACAAGCTTGCAAAATGCAAGCAATTTCTACCATCACTGTACCACTGAAATTCTTAATATAGTGCATGACCGAGTACAGCATGAGTCTCAGCAATGCAGCCTTGCACTAGTCAGACTTTATTTAGAAAAATTCTCCATTAACCTTGTCTCCCTTCCTACAGGGAAGGGATTCGAATGGATCCCAAAAGATTTTCAGCTATACTTCTGAGAAGATCCACTGAAGAGAGATTAGATTGGGAACTTTGAACACAAGAGGGTTTCTTTCAACAAAATGTAACCACAGTATGGATATTTTAAGAACTACTCCATTAACTGTGGCATCTACTCTAGAAGAGTAGGTCTTTCAGTAACTTTTTGTATCAATATTCAACTAAGTGTGCAATCTTCATGCTCATTCAGTGATTGTTAAAACAGGTCACTGGGTGCCAGCCTCCTGAATCTAAACTTTCCGGAGATGGGAAGTGACCTGGAACAGCAGTAAATAGGATCATTTTTCTCCCACATAAAGTTATTAAGATCTATTATCAGAGCACTTAGAAACCCTACTCCAGTCACTGATTTCATTTAAACTTTGCTGGGCCAAGGAAATACACAACAAATAAGAATTAAGCATAAACCTATTTATAGTTCAAAATTGTTACCATTAATGAACAAGTAGATTGGATATTAAAACAGTAGAGAAAATGAATTGCCTCCTGCCATATCTTTTTTTTGGACCACACTGCTACTCCTTAGTCATTTTAATATTGTATTACTTAGCCTGAAAAAACAATGTTAAGACAGAATTTGGGAGCAGTATCTAGTATTTTTCTTCAATGGAAGAGAATCCATCTTAACACATGTATAAGAGAACGGAGAAAGCTAAATGAAATTCTAAGCAAAATGCAATGAGAAAATAAATACCAAGCACTGTACTACACCCCTGTTACTGTTATAACAGCACTAATTCTAACAGACACTTGAAACTGTCTTCAAAATATACATTCTCATTTGATTAGTTTGGTACATTAAAGGCTGTATCTGAACTGTCAATAGACAAAACTGGGTCAATCTTGCTCATTTCAACCTGTTCTCAAAGCGTGAGCTCTTTATCACCAAGACATGCTAACACACTAAACTGGTTCTCATTTAAGTTTTACTACTGTTCAGTCTTCCTACTAAAATGTATTTTCTAAAGAGAAAATGAAAAATAATGCTGTTATACCTATCTTGCTCTGATCAGAGAGCTGATGTTAATTAGTACAATATGGATCAATGACATGTTAAGCAGTTCAGTGAAGTCTCATACTACCAAACAATGATTTCAATTACAGAATCCAGCAGTGCTGAAGAAGTAAAGGCACTGAACTGAGAAGGCTGCCAAGATTCTCAAGCAAATAAGCATCTGTTATTTGGTTTATGGCCAGTTAAGAGCCACAGTTTTACCATCTTCCAATGCAACATGCCCCGCTCAAATCTGTTGAAGGCCATACTGAATAGTGAGGCTCTCCACCACTGGAAAAAACTTTCACTGCTAGTTTATTCCAACCACCAAAACATGCTGTTCTACAAGACTATTCCATCCAGTAAGTGGCTGCTGCTAGGATTGGGAAAGCTCACCAGAAGAAGCAAGAGCTAACTTCTGAATCCTTACTATACACATGTATATAAAATACCTTTTGAAAAGAGGCATTCTGGGCAATTATCACATTACCAGAGCATGTTTTGCTTTCCCCTTTGTGTACTTCTAATATCAGACCATTACATGCTATAGTAACATGATATGTTATAGTAAGCTTACTGCATGTCATACAGGGAAGAATAGGAAATAAATGGTACTAAGATTTTGAATGGAGAGGCCAACTAATGCTTCATTCTTCAACCTCAACATCAGAAAACATTGCAAAGAAAATGCCTGATTTGAGACTATGACAGGCATTTGCTTTGCTGAAGTTCATGAAAGTTTACCTACTGGAAATTCCAAGCTGCTTTGCCATACGTGTTTGCATGAGTTTGTAGTCACATCTACTCCTAAGGACAAAGTCATGTTAATTGCATTTGATACAGGACAACTAGATACACTCTATCCACACAGAATAATGTGCTAAAGGGAGAGTTCAGTTGTAAGTGTTAAGAAAGTCTATGATGGTAGCATCTGACTATCAAGCATAATGCAAGAAACTATCAGCCTTACAATCCTATGTTTTGTGATTATCTCCCTTGAAGATCACAACCTTTCAAAGCTGTCTCCTTCCTTCAAAAGGAGGAAACACCTTGTCTACCCTGAAGAAATACAGAGGCACTCTTGAAAGAATAAGTGGTAAAATCTTGACTCTATAGTTAATAGGATAATTGATATAACTGCTGCTTGGGGAACACCATCCATGTAATCAGTTGTCTATATTTGCTCTAAGCAGCAGTTCCTCCTAGTCAGACTGTTCCCACATTTTGCTTCACTTTTAAAAAACCCCACCACCTAACAATAACTCTGCCTGCCTCTAAAAAGCATAAGACAAAAGCATAAGACAAAAGCTAAGCTAGCACATCCAGAATTTAGCAGGTGATTGCTTTAATTTCAACTTACTTTATGGCTGGGATCAATTTGCAGGACTAATACATTTCCACAGATCATGTGAGGACAATCACTACCCTCTTCATGCTTGTAACCCTATATAAAGTTTCATCTGACAGCTATTATAATCTAAATATAACAGAAAAGTATTAGCCTAATCAGTATACTCTGACCCCAAGACCTAATTTAATAGTTCATCACCTAAACACAGGGCCAGGAGTTGAAAACTACACTGCACTGATTTTAACATGCACAAGTTTCCTGCCACCAGTCAGATCAGAAGCTCCATTTTTGCAGCACAGAATCTTCTTCTCCCATGCTAGTTACTACCACCATGACCTCAACAACCCTCAAACTAGTTCTCAAATTCAGAAAGCCAAAAAACTGAGTTCAAGCCATATTTCAAATAACAAATCCCCAAACCAAACATGCACTGAAATATATTCCCCACACACTACAAGCCTAGAAACATTCGTCTATAAATCAGTGTTTGGTTTCTCTCAAAGCCGCCTTTAGGCTTCAAAATGAACAGCATTCAGTGAACAATAGTGAACAACAGCATCCCCCAAGCATCACTTACCTCTACTTCCACAGATTGCATTGCTAAATCACATGGTGGTTTCAGTGCTTTCGGTCTTGTTGCATACCAGTAGGTTGTAAGAGCCGCAAAAGCACCAAAGCCCATAAGTGTGTTTGTCGGAAGGGTGCGCACATACTGCCTGACGTCCCCAAGCTCTGGCATTCGTAGGTGTCTAAACAACTCATGTGCTTGCATTGCAATTCAGTGCAGTTGTCACGATGCTGGAATCTGGCGATATGAAAGAAAGTTACACAAAAAAGACTTGAAATCCCCTTTCAGTTCACTGTTGTCGTGGGGGAGTGATGTATGCATTGTCCTACTGGCTTGCCACTATCAAAATTATCTGCCACTCGGCAGGCAATACCTTTAGACTGCTATACTGCAATTAAATAAGTGATTAGTGGTTCATACTCCAGAAAAACAGGTGGGGCTGACAGAAGGCAATTTCTTCAGGGTTTTAATACTGCTTTAAGCAGACACTGAATTTCAAAATAGAAAGAGGCAATTGTTTTGTTAAAGAACAGCATTTCACAAATGCAAACTAGTTATTTGTAGAATAGCTGTACCAGGAGACTGTTTAAACAGTGTCAAACAGGGAAGTCTGGGAGAGGGAGGTCAGGGCTGCAAGATGTTAACTTGCTTGCATTAACGTAACAGAGAGCATCCTAATCCTATAGTAGCATAGCAGGAGCAGGATTTTTCATAGCTTAAATCCAATAAAATAAACTGTTTTCACTCTCCCTTCAGTCATGCACAGAAAGCTCACTACAGCAAGCTGCTTTCAAAGCCAGCATCCTCCCATAACTCCTCTTGTGCTAGCAAGCTTCCTATTCTTCCCAACACCATGCCAGCAAATTATCTGTGGTCATGAGGCATGCTAAAGCAGCACCTAAGGAGGCCCAAGGCAGCAGTACACAGCAATATAATCAAGCACAGGAAGCACATTTGATTTGTCATGTTCACACAGAAGGAAGAGTTGACAGAAGCTGCTCCCTGCCAGTGCTTTCTGACATGGATATTCCAGAGCCAGAACCAGCCGGGGGGGGGGGAAATAAATAAATAAAGGAGTGCCATGAGCTCAGCTGGTGCACTCATCTACAGCCAAGGTCTCCTGGGACATTCGTCACATGTCAAACCCACCAGCTCCTGCCCAGTAGGTGAGAGGTAAGCAGCAGGCAGCCAGCCTGCTCTGGGCCAATGGCAACCCGTACCCAGGCACCCCACCGCCTGCTGAAGGGCGCCCGCCTGCCCTCCCGGCTGGCAGCACTGCTCACAGCCCCTGTCACCAGCCCAGCCTCCAGCCACACAGGGACAGCTGACAAAGGCTGCTGTCAGGGTGGGGTGGGGGGAAGCAACACTTTCCTGCTTGATTGAAGAGCAAGAGTTATTTGCTTAGATGATTTAAGTCTAGCCATGTCCTATGGACAATAAAATTAAACAAAGGTCCTACAGAACGTCAAAATGAGTGTTTAAATAGCTAGAACATACCATGTAACAATACACTGCTGCAGGATGTAGCGTCGCCTATGCTGCCATCCAAACAGGCAGACTTCTATGCTTATTTGTTTTAAAACCAACCATACCAGGCTAAGATTTTAGATTGCTTCAGGAAAATCTCTATTTACAGTCCACCCTTGAAATCTTTACTGCTGCAATCAGTTATTCAACCAGGCAGCAGAAGAGTTGTCTAGCTCACAAAATGTCTAACCAGTATTTGGAAAGGGATTTGCTACAGACAGGAGGGGGGAAAAAAAAAAGCCATAAAATTAGTTCAAAGGGCCCATGGTTTCCCAATGTTAGCAGAAGGACATGCTGAAGTAAGGTCATGGATGGGGGCAGCATCAGGATGGAATCAAGTTCCACCTCTGGAATGGTCTGAGGCCCATTGGCGGCTTCCCAACCTTCAGGCATTGTCCTCTCTCTCCCTGCTCCCTTTTCTTTTACAGCATAGCCTTAGGGTGCAGGGCTGTATCACCTAGATATGTAGTACAGGGCCACTACAGAAACACCCTTTTGTTATTTGCACTGTGATATACAGCAGACTATACTCAAAGACCACAACACATCAGGCTGTAGTAATGGAAGGTAGAGAACTGAAATATTAACTAGAAACACCTTTGTCTTCCCCCAGCATAAAAAAATAAATCAGTTACTTTAGTATTATCACGCTATTGCTTTTTATGCATCAAATCACGCTTATTAGCATTGCAACTATGAACACTACCTCTTAATATGCACTGATGAACAGTAAGAATAAAGAGTAATTCCAACAAAGAAGTCTTTGCTTATAGGTTAATCCTGCATGCATCATAGACACCATATTATGAAACTAGGAATAAAAGGGGGCTATGAACACATGTAAGGGTTAAGGTCAGTCCTCCTCAAGCCTCACAATAAGCACCTTTGACTTTTAAAAAACAGATACTTGCTTTCCTCTCTGCATTAGTTGTGACTTGTCCTGCACACAGACTACTGATTAAGGAATACAACATAATTAGAGAGTTACTCTTTCAAAAGGCTGTGGTGCCATCACAGCTAACAAGAACTGAAATAAACATGACCATTTCATTCACAGAACAGTCCCATTGTAGTCAAGGAGCTGCTACAATTTCAGCTGCACACCACTACTTTTCATTTCCTTGACCACTTGTTTGTAGAGCAGCCTGTACCACAAACCTTTCTTGAGCACTGCAAATTATCAGCTATATAATGATACATTTTACTGCTTAGGTTTATATTGAGGGATGACTTTTTATTATACTTTCTGCCTCATCAGCACAAAAAAAACCCAAGATTAGGACAGTTTTCTGCAAGACTAAGCAATTCCTAGCTTCAACACTATCTGCTAAGTCATATCAACTCTTGTTTTCTGTATTTAAGATAAAGCCAGATGCAACAGGGTGAATTTATCTGCACTCTTAACATATGGATCCAAATGTGCTCAAAGAAGAGGGCTTTGATGCTTCCCAGTCTTCTCTGATCCATCTTAATGGTTATTTGGCTCATACTCTAATTGCATCAGACATCCAGGATCTTTGCTGAGAACAAGAAGAGCAGTTTAGAGCCTTTAAACTGAAATACAAAGATCTTCCCAGTGGAATGAGGATCTCACTTACAGTTTGTTTCCCCAAGGAAAGGCCCAGCAAAGCCTGCTCACTCAGGACAAGCAGAAAAGCCATGGTCACTTCACAAACTCAGGTCCTGCAACTGCTTCTCATCCAGACAGGATCTCAACCACAAGGAACAGACACTCAAACTCAGCCCCAGTGAGAGAAAAGATGTAGCAAGTGACTGGAAGTCACGGCTGGAGAACTCAAGGAACAAGATCCCCAACAAGAGAAGTACCAGCCTGTGATACTTAGGTTGACACATGTAGCAAAAAACTTCCAACAGAAGAGACAATGTTTGAGGTCAAAAACACTTTCTCCTCAATGCAACCAGCAGACCTTGGTTTGTCTTCAAGTTTAGAAAAAATACAGAAAAGGATATGCAAAAGCGGGTTTAATACCAGGGAAAAACTGCTTCAGAGATAGCTACCTGTCCTGGCTACCACCACAGAAACAGCTCCTGAAATCCAACCCATGAAAGCATCCATCTGAACCCATCACATCAGTTTGGTTAGGGAGCTCTGTACACTCATGCAAAGCCAGCTCTTTGCTCTCACACACACACGCCCCACAGCACCCAAGACTCATTCCTTACAGCAGAGCCAGTATCTCAAGGCAAAGACCCAAGCTGGCAGGGCTCTGCCGTTCTTTGCTGCTCCTACTCTCAGCATACAATGGGCTATTTACAGCAGGCAGCAGCCTGCCTATTGTCTATCCATAACCAGACATCATTCAAGTGCAACAGAAGAGAATGGGAGAGCAGCCGTCACCCTTTGCATTGCAAAGAAAAACAACCCCAAGGACCAATGGCATTTCTTCCTCTCCATCACGACATTTAGATGAACAACACACCAGTGCAGCAGTGGCCTGCTACAAAGGAAGGTCTCCCACATGGCATAAAAGATGTGGCTGTGTTATTTTCACAGCTTCTTGAAGGCAGGAGAAAGCTACAAGACAAGTTGACCCATATACCTTCAAGCAATCCTGACAGCTACTTGCCATTGCAGATTGTTGTTTTCTTACTGTTACAGGTTATGCTGCAGAACTCCCATGGACCTGTTTTATTTAAGTCTTTCACCACTCATTTTTTGAAAGAGGAAATACAGAATCATATTCTCGCTCTTTTATTGAGCATAAAAGAGTGAAACAAACAGCTTTGGCTATTAACAAGAGAAATCCTTTTGTCCAAATAAAATGCATAATCCTAATCTCAGAGCACATGCATAATCATCTTAAATTTGAATCAGTCCAACCTGTCCCACATACATGCTCCCATATCCCTCTTTGTGCTGGCCAGGCACTCATCTGGTTGTGCATTCACACTGAGGAGGTGATCTGGCAAACACCATTTGCCTGGATTAACTCTGATGCTAGTTTTCAGCTAGGTCATCTTTTGTCTAGATGGCCAAGTAACCATTAGCTCCCAGAAGGAAAAAAGATGGCACAGCTCAGGAAAGAGATGGACTGTTGTAATATTACACCTTAAACATGCAACTCCAAACACTGCGTGCAAGTCCTCCCAGGATTTCCCCCCTGTCCTGCAGTCAAGGCAGTAACTTAACTGAGGTCTTGCAACTGCCTGTAACAGAACCAAACTGTAACCACAGGAGGGAAGCCACAACCAACCTCAAGGTACAGCAAAGGAGAATCCTCAGTTTAAGGCTTATATAACATTAATGCAACAGCAAGGTATCTCCTGTGGTGCAGCCTGTCATGTCACATATGCTGTGACAGTCTCTCCTTAGCCACAGAGGACTTTCCTGGACAAACCTACTAACACTGAACTATCTAATCCACTACTCTGCTGCCACCATCACCCTCCTCCTCCACTCACCTTCCAACCTCCTTCTGCTCCTCCCTTCTCCTCCTCCCCCCCAATTAAAATACCTAAATATCTTACCTGGAATCACTTGGATCACCCAGCCAGGCTCTGGAGATATAAATCCTCCTTTTTAAACAGTAACTGAAAAATACACTTTCCAGCAACAGTAAAGAGTGAGAGGCTAAAAGCTGTTAGTGAGGAATGTATCCCATGCACATACTGGAACAAGCAGGTCCTTAATATTCACCACCTTTCCCACCTTCAACCCCACTTAGGCTCCCTAGTCTGGCTTTGAGTAACCACAGGGCATCACACAATGGTTCAGATCGCCTCTGCTGGTTCAGTTTCTGTTCCTGCATTTGGGACAAGGCAGGACTAGAGGAAAGTAACCTACAAGCTGGATTCAGTCCTATCAGCTGGGCCATGGTGACTTACTTCATAAACTACAGCTGAAAGTAAGACTCTTGCTGCAGCCTTTAAGAAGCACTACATATAATACTGATGTGTCAAGGCTCTGTGCCCAGCAACAAAAAAAGTCACAGCCCTGTCCTCAGACATTTGATTGCAATCCTATGGAACAGCACCTGGATCCTTGCCTCTTAATAATGTCCAACAAGTAATCTGAGTGCACACCAGTGAGGTCACTGGAGTTTATTCAAGTTCAGAAGCTGAACCACATGACAAGAAGCTGCTCAATGCCTTTTGTGCAACTATAGTTGTCGAATAGTACTTGGTAACCCTGTAAATTAAGGAAAACCAATAGTTCCCACTAAAACCTTTAAAACAGTGATTGATTTAAGTTTCCTTTGATCCACACCTATACACACATTGACATGTCAGTCTTACTGGCTTCCCATCTTCAGAGACCACAGAAGATACTTACAAACATTATCTTGCAGCTAAAATTACTTTCCACTAGAATTCCATCCCTAGAACTCCAATTTGCCAGTATATCATGGCATTACTCTAATTTAACCTCAATCCAAATACAGTGTAGATGAAATCACTTTACAGAAGCAGATTTCTACAAACAAGCAACTTTCTTGTAGCATTAACAGCTGGAATAGATCCTGCAAACTTATTCATTCTACCCCTCCCAGGAAAAGGCTACTTTTCAGATAGCCCAGTATGGTACACCAGGTTAACATATGCCCCAAGTACTCACCCGAGACTGCAAGAATGAGTTTCTTACTCATACTTCTGTCATCCCAAGCCTAGCAAAAGGCAACCTGGGTCAGGCACAGTAAGCCATATTGCATCACACCAGATAGTGCCTACATTCAGAAGGATGTTTTAAAAAAGCATAACCCTTAACACTGAGGCTGGCCAGATCAGCAAGTACTTAAGAGAAGCAACTGGTTCACCGAGTGACCTCCTAACACCAGCATCACAAGAATGAGTATGACAAACCCAGCAACCTCTTGACCTCGGGTATTAAGGTATCCCTTGTATTTCTCTGAGTAAGTGATAGTAAGCATTTTCATCCAGCTTTCCTAGGAAACTAATCCATCCTCACCAGGCTATTAATGCAGCCCAACTGCAGAGGCCAAGTTTTCAAAACAAGGTACATGCAGTATCAAACTGAAAAGCTTAAGAGTTTTGGGTTTAAGACAATAATTCATACAAAAAAGACAGTCCTTTTCTGAAAGTGGAACATCATGCACTTCTGCTCTAAACCTTAAGGAGTCCAACTACAAAAACAAAACCCAGTTTTTCTCTAGCTCTCTATACAACCATGCAAGCTCTTTTCAGTTGGTTTTGGGCAAACTTCCAGTACTACCAAGATTCAAATCCTAACCCCAAGGGAATATTTTACTATCATATTTTACTCTGTAGATTAATAGCTCCCAACATGAAAGGCAGCAAGGAAGAGCAGAAGCCTTGTGTTATCAAGTGTCCTTGTTCCAGGAGTCAGGTGGGATCCGCAGAAATGTAAGCCCCCCATCTGCAGCCAGGGTTCAGCCTACTGCCTGTAAAGGTCAGTGCTGTACTGCACTGCTCTGCTCAGCCACATGTATTGTGAGCCTGCATGCAATGAACAAACAATCTCCCCTCCTTTTTATGAGGATTTCAGGAGAGTTACACTGGTTACATTTAACATATTGCAAGATTTAACATATTAGAACTTGTAATTTAGCACAGCAGGGAAGTAGGATATAGGAGGCAGCCTATTCATTGGACTACCAGAAGCCTAATTTATCAGGCAACATATTCCCTGGGGCCAGAATATCTCTCTCCCTCTCTGCTGCACATTTGACAAATCTTGTCATTAACCTTTCTGAGTCCACCCATTTCATTTAACTGTATTACAAAGACTTAGAAAAACAAAACAAAAGACAACTACTATCTGCTATTGCTTACAATAGTCACAGGATTGTTTTCTTGGAGGGAAAGACAAAAAGAAGAAACCATTTGACTCTTCCTCACTGGGGACAGAGAAGGTCTAACCCACCTCTATCTCCTTCAGAAAATCCCATGGGGTATTCATTTTTTAGTGGAGCAACAAGGTAGCAATCAGCTACAGAGACTTTACTCAATAAGAGAGTCATCCAGATAACTATTTCAAAGTTGTCTTTTCTTTCATTTTGAACTACTGGCTTTACTTTTCCACTGATACCAACCTTCTACTTGCCCTTGAAGCAAGAAGTTACTTGGGGATTTGCTTCTAACACACTTCAAGCCTCATCTTGGCCAATTTGCAGATGTAAATCAGCATCCACCAAATTTAGAAGGTGTTTTTAAATTCATTATAATCATGCAGTCCTCAGAATAGGCTAAAACTATTGGCTCAAGACCTTGATTACACTACACACAACAGCTACTTGCAACTGCAAGCTTTAGATTTTCCTCATCAGCCATCCTCAGACTTATTCCAACACAAGCAAGCTAGGTATCCTTGGACTTTAAAGAATCAGGCAGTCACAGCATGGTTTCATGAAGAATTTTGTATTTCAGTTTTTGCATTACTAAAACTGCTATTGCTGCAAGAAGAGACAGGTATTTTTCAGTAAACTCAATGCTTTCTTACACTCAGAATCTCTTGAGCTGAGAAATCTCAGCTTCTGAGTTTGAGGGCACACTCCAAAGCAAAGAGGCAAATACAAATACTCCTAAACAGGCTCAGGAGATTGCATGGCTCCCTGTAAAACAACGTGGATGCAAGAAAAAGTCTGTTAGCACCACATGAAATAGCTCTGTGGTCCAGGTAGAGGCATATAACCATAGGATTTTGATAGCAGTTTCTTCAGATGTCACTCCTATCACAGGACATGTCCACCATATTGCAGTCACTAACCCAAGTGAGACATATGCTTACATGGATTATTTGGTCCAAGAGGGTGTCTGTAATACCCCAAACAACTCTCAGACGTGCCCTTTAGAAATTCAGAAGGCTTCAAGTGTTGCAATTCCTGTTCAACAAGAACGAGAAATGTATGCACCCTGGAACAAAAGCACCATGCAACCAGGCTAAATCCCTGCACTGTAGCACTGCAAGTCCTACCTAACAGCAGAGGAGGCCTGCAAAGTCAAACTCACCGAACCTTCCATTTTAGGCCAGCGCGCCTCACACTACATTTCCATACACGCTCTCAGCTGCTCAGACAGATAAAAAAAATCTAAAAAACCACCCCAAAACCGTCAAAAAAGCTGCTTCAAGTACATGCTGCACTCATGCCAGTAACAGCGACCTAGTTGAAGGCAAGGTCCAGCAACTACACCTAACCCGCTGAGGCTGGCAGGCAGCACGGTACTCCCCAGCCCGCTCCCCCCTGCGGGTCTGGACGGCGGGCAGCACGGGGGCTGCTTTTCCGGGAGCGGGGCCTGGCCGGAGAGACCACCTTGCGGCCCCAGCCCGTGCCGTGGGGAAGGCAGCGCTGGCGCCGAACAATGCCCGGCCAGCCGGAGCTGCCGCAGCGCCGGGGAAGGCCGGGGGCAGCCGGCTGCGCTCTCCTGGAGGCTTTTGTGCAAAAGGAAGCCAAGGCGGCTCCGCGGGACGCTGACTCCGCCGCGGGGCGGAAGGGAAAACCCCACAGCGGCAGCCTGCGGGGATCGGCGCCAACACTGTCCCGCCGGCACCCACCGCCCCTCGCTCAGCCCCGCAGGTGACAGCACCAGCGCAGGCCGCCCCAGCCCCGCGGTGAAGGGCCGGGTAGCTGCGACAGGCCCCAGCAGAGCCAGCCCACCTCAGCGGCGGCCGGGCAGGTTGGGGCGAGCGCGCCCCTGACAGCCCCCGGCCCTGCGCCGGCTCCTCAACGCGGCCGGGCCCGCAGTCTCATCCTCGCCCTACACTCCCTTGCACCGGTGGCGGCGGCACCCCAGAGCCCTGCTCACCTCCCGCCGCCGGCGGCACAACAACGACGACCACGGCTGTACGCGGCTCCCCCGGCGCCGCCCTATTTAAGCCGAGCACGGCGGGAGCGCCGCGTCCAGGCGCCGACCCCGCCTCCTCCGCCCGCCCGCTCGCGCCGCCCGGCGGGCGTTAGGGCCCGGGCCTGCCCCGCCGCCGCCGCGCCTCCCTCCCCGCCCCTTGCCCTGCCTCTTCCTCGTCCCCGCCGGGCCGGTCGCTGGCGTGCTGAGGTCCCGAGGCCGGTACTGCGCCGCCCGCGGCACCGCTGATGCTTGTCGCATCAGTGCCGCAGTAACCTATGCAGAACAGCGGGAAGGGCGGTGGAAATAACGCACGTGCGGGCACAAACGCTGAGGGAAGCGTAGGGGAGTGATAGCATGGGCGCTGCTGGGGGCGTCGCTTCGCACCTTACAGATCCGAGCTGACAGCTGGCAGGGGAAGCTGTTCTTACGGCTTCGCAAAAGACGCCTGCATTCCTTATACCTAAGCCACAAGGACCTGCGCTTCAGTATGCAAGCGTTGGAAGGGGACAGTGACCTTGTCGAAGCCTAGAGAGTCATCTGTTCACCTTGTTCATGAGGGGGCTGCGGGTCTGAGGTGCTCCCTGGTAAAGCAGAGGCGTCTGGGGCTTCGTCAGCCGCCTCTGATGAGTAGCTGGTTTTAGTTTGGCCGGGTGCTTCTGTAGTCTGTTCGACCTGTAAATCATCAACCACATCTCAAAGTCCCACTGTGCTGCACACTCTGCATTGCCATAGTTTTCTTGTGTTTTGTGAGTATTGTTTGGATGTACTTAAGTGTGTGGGCAGGGTGCGACCATACACATTCATATATATATACCTATAATATTTTGTAAATTACTGGAGGTGTTTTTATTTTACATGAAGGGAACCACCATTCCCCGATGCTTTTGGTTTATACTGGAGTATAGCAGGCATATTACTTCCTGCAAAATAGAGTTTTTAACAAAAGAACAAGTCTATATTCACTTTATAGCACAAAGGAGGAGAGCACTTGTGAAGCTGCTGACAGTCCCCACTTAACTGAACTTGAGTTCACACTGTGGAGTGGCTCCGAAATGCAAAATAAAATCCTTTCTTGGGAAAGGAAGTGGAAGCAGAGAATCCAGGAGTGCATCTGACTGGCTGCTGCTAATGGGCATGGAGTCCATGGCATCACTAGAACCTGTCTGGGTAAAGCCCCAGAGCACCATCAGCATAGACTTTAGCTGCTCTGCCATGGCTGGGCTCTGCTGGTTTGTTCCTATTGCATCACACTTCATGCTCATGTAGACACAGCCAGACTCTGCCGAGTGGCTTTTGCACTATGTCCAGGGTTTTGAAGGAATCAAGTGATGTAGAAATACACTGTCTCAGCACTGGTGACTTCATGTTTTGTGCCAAATGCATCTAGGTTCCATCTGCCAAACAGCAAAATCTATTATGATTTTATCTACTATGCTAATTATTCCTTCATTATCACATCTTTCTCCACATCTGGGTTTCTAAAGACACAGTTTTAGCCTTCTCTCAGGGAAACCTGGGTGAACTGATTTTCTCTTTTCTCACTGGAAAGAGGGTTTCTAAAAAGTCTGTCACTTGTACTTACCTTTTCATGAATCTTGTCATCAACATGAGACTGTAAAAGTTCCAGTGACACAATATTTAAATAGGCATCTCACTAAGGCCAGGGATCACTTCTGTACTCCTAATTGACACTCACAAGATTATACATCCACGGACTACATTACCCTCTGAAACTGGCTTTTTCCCCAGCTGATCAGAAAAGAGAGGGACCTTGTTTCAATCAAACAATGTAGAAAAACATACACAGGCAACAGGGAAATAGGATCGGAATGTAAACAAAACCTACAATGACAATATTGGACTGTCTTACACAGGGAGCTAAAGAAGCTGAGGCTCCTGTGGATCAGTGGGGGCTAGGACCCTTTAGCAACTACACAAACATTAATTATATTTCAGATCTCACCAACTCTATCAGCAGACAGGGCATTCAGGCTCTAAACCCATTTCGTCAGGGAAATCTGCTCTCATTAAGTATATCAGATAAAGCAAGTAAATAAAGGCATCCAAAAGGAGATTCTGCCTTTCCTGTTTGAAAAGAATTCTCTGTATTCCAGTCTATGCTCCTTGCCTCTTTGTCCTGGGCATCGTTGAGAAGGGTCTGCCTTCATCTTCTTTCCCCCCTCAAAATGGATGTTTATACACATCAAGACCCCTCCCCCCGCCCCAAAGCTTTCCTTTCTTGAGGCTGAACAATCCCGTCTTGCTCAGCCTTGCCTTTTATGACAAAAGCTCCAGTCTGTTTACCATGTTTGTGGCCCTTCATAGAACTCTCTACAGTATGTCCATGTCTCTTCAGTACTGGGGAGTCCAGATTGGACGTAGCACTCCAGGTGTGGCCTTCCCAGTGCTGAGGAAAGGGAAAGGATCATCTTTGCTTGACTGTTTGCACATGAGGGTGGACCACTACTGAGCTTGGAGAAGGTGATCCTCAGAAAATCAACCAGCTTTCTTGGTCCTCTCTTCTCTCCAAGACCATTACCTTAACCGGCTAAGCATCCTCTAAATAGATTACCCAAAACAGAGGACTTCTATTTCAGCAGTGTATGGATATTGTAGCCTTTTTAGCACTAGCATTTGCATTTCCCAATATTATTGATACCAAAGTACTCTCTTAGATACTTGTATTTGCCGTCACTGACAAAATAAATTAAGCATCTGCCAGAAAAAAATATCTTGGCTGTGGTTTTTTTATTTTGATTTACAGGGTATGCACATCACTCTACTGAATTGGGTTATCCCAAGTGTATCATTTTCCTACAAAACAGATTGCCCAGCCTTCTACCATACTGTATCTGCATCTGCTAGCACTTGTGTGGAATCTCAAGAGAAAAAAAAACAAAGAAATGTTATGTAAATAAGTACTTCAAAATGTCTAGCATACATTGCAATTAAAAAACATGAGCTACTGGGTCCATGGAGCAGGCACAGTTACTTATGTCTTGTCAACCCCCTTCCTCGTGGGAAATGAAATAATTCTCATTTTCCATTTGTAACTGTTTCACACACTTGAGAAAGGGAATGTAAGTCCTGATAGGAAATGCCAGGGAGCAGGAAGACTCCGTAGCAGGGAGTGAGCAGGGAGCTGAGGGCAACTCCAGCAAAGACAATGCCCTCCCCCAAGCATGCCAGATGACAGACACCAAGTGCTTTTACCAACAGCCCTAGGCAAGCTGAAGTGACAGCTCAAGGCTGGGGCCCATGCCGAGACACAGTGGGCAACAGCAGAAGCCAGCACCAGGACTGAAGACAAGGCTGGGACTCATGTCTAGAGCCCATCCAGGAGACAGGGCTGGATGTCCCTCCAGGTTGCATACAGGAAAAACAAAACAGGAATCTGGGAGAGGAGGGGCAAGGCTGGGTATGGCATAGCTTAAGTGGACCCCCTGGACCACTGGGCAGGGGCATGGGTGGGGGTCTCACGCAAGGCTGCTCAGGGCCATTACGGTCTCGAGGTGTCCCCAGGGCCCTGGCAGCAACACCAATGTGCCTCAATCTCACATAAATATATGGAACGTGTCTGGGTGCATGTCACCTGGCGTATTCATAAAATCATAAAGCAGCTTAGGTCAGAAGGTACCTTTAAAGGTTATCTAGTCCAACCCCCGTGCCATGGGCAGGGAGGGACATCTTCAACTAGATCAAATTGCTCAGAGCCCCATCCAGCCTGGACTTGAATGTTTCCAGGGAGGGGACATTTACCACCTCTCTGGGCAGCCCCTGCCGGTGTTTCACCAGCCTCCTGATAAACACTTGCTTCTTTGTATCTTGTCTAAAACTCCCCTCTTTTAGTTTAAAACCATTACCCCTTGTTACACTTCTTTTGACGCAGCCCAGGATAGGGTCCGCCTTCTGGCTGTGAGCGCACAAATTCCCACCTCACAATGCATGGGGACTTCAGTCTCTTTGGAACAAAACAGTAGTGTGTGAAGAAGAAACTAGAATAAGATATCTTAGGCTTGCAACAGATTAACTCGTTGTTGAGGACAACTGAATCTGGTTATTTTTATGCCATTTTTTTCCAGGTCTATGTCATTATACAGATGCATGTTCATCTAAGAAACAACACATCATATCGGGCACAACAACCCAAAAAATAAGAGCTGCATAGAAATAAGAAACTCTGCCCTAGGTCAGAAAGAAAAATATATTTGGAAGGGTTCCTGAAGACCACAGCCATCTGTCTTCCTTACACACAAATAACACAAACTCAAACACACTGATGTCATGAATGAGCTGTATCGGCAGGGCTCTGAATAAAGGTCTGCACAAAGCCAGCCTAAACCATGGCTTGGTCGCACTTATTATGGTCATACTTAAATAGTTCTCCAATTTAGAAAGACAGAAATAAAGAAGTCATGAATGTATAAAAGTTCCATGAAATACACGAGATACCTAACCAGCATAATGAAATGTTTACAAAATCATCTGTTTAAAAACCAGGAAAGAAAAAATTGCAAAACTTCTGTTGCATACCGGAAAAGAGACATGACAGATACACGTACACATGTAGATACACACATATATAGAGATATTTTTCAGAAAAAAAGAGAAACAAACCTACAAAGCCAACTTAAAAACCAACTACATGTTTTTAAACATGTAATGATTTTGTTGGGTTTTGAAGATTTTGTGGGGTTTTTTAAACACAGGAAGGATTTTTCAGCTGTTGCTGCTATTCCTTCCACTTTCTGTTACTGTCTGTTTATCAAATATTTCTCCTTCTCCTGCTCCCCAGCCCCTTGAGGATAAATATGCAGTTTATTGTTTGGGATTTTCTGATGGCTAGCAGCTGTATGAACTGACAAAGTCCCCATTTAGTTTACACTCTGCATATAGGAACTGCTCTTCCCACAGCACTGGGGTGTGAGTTTGAACCCCAGAAGATAGGAAGGAGACAGAGAAGTCCTACAGAAATAGTATTCTGTCTAGTAAAATGAAAACAACCTCACTGTAACTGATCCAGATTGCTTATGTCAGGCTAACAAAAGTGTTATTTCCTCAAATGACAAGGCTCCTATATAATGACACAGGACTGGAAAAGTCAGCATAAACCAGCAACAGATTAAATAGTATTTAAGGCAGTTCATTTACCACCAGTCATTTTTCTTTCTCTGAACTTTGGTTCACAGGCTGCATTTCCCCCGCTCTCTCCTCCAAGCTATACGTTTACTAGCAAGTTTACTACTTGCTTCATCCAAACAACCAACATGAAGTGTTTCAAACTTGAGAGTTATTTCAGTAGAACCACAGACGTAAGAAGGATATTCTACTGGTTGTTTCTGCCAGAGGAATACAAACAAGGCAACTTCACTTTTCCTCTCGTAAAATATTTTCCCCAATCACTGTTCCTCTGGGTGTTTATCTTTTTGAGGGTCAAAGGCATTACATAGAAAAGATAAAGTTTACATGCTCTGCTTCTGACATCTACTCGAGGCAGAAGCTGCAATGTCTAAAGCTTACTAGAGAAACACATAAACTGACAATAATGTTCCATCTGCTTAATTGAATATTAAGTAAAATATTACACAGAAATCATTAAAGCAAGAAAGCTCAGAAGTTAAATATTTATTATGTTTAAACTTCAACTGAAAACCAAAGTACCTGTGTCAAAAAAATAAAATACCATCCCTTCTGCTGGAACATTCTGCTGGGACACGGTCTTTTCTGGCTGACAAAAGGAGTAAGTGGTTGTATTTGGTAGAGTTTACAGTCCACTAGCACACCTTTTACACAAAACCAAACAGCAGAGTGCCAAGTAGTGCCGGACTGCATTATACTGAATGTCCCTCACCAGCAATGACTCACAAATGCACAGCATGTTTTCACATCTTCACACACCCATACCTCCTTGCAACTATTTCTAAGAAGTACTGGTGCACAAGCACAAGTTCAGCCCCTGGAGCAGCCCAGATGCCATGGCAAGGAACATCTGCTTTTAAGGGCTCACCTTCCCCAAACCTGCAGCTAAAAAGTATGCTCCACCACTGCAAGGATTCATTCGGGCTCCTCCAACTCAGTGTTAGTGCATACAGGGGTCAGAAAGAGAACACAAAAATAATTAATGAGAACCAAGGCCGTTCCAAAACGCAAAGAGGTTATACACAGTGATCTCAATGCCCTGATTTTAAATTAGTGTCTAGTTTAAAAAAGCCTCAACAAACCCTATTTCTTATGAAACACGTCTGCATACTGGAACATGTACATCAAGTCTGTCATTTGCATTTTTCATATAACACCGATGTCACAATGGTTTAACCATGTGTGTAAACAGAGCTTTGCTTTTGAAAGAGTGGCCCCGCATCTCTACTGCTCTAGCCTATCACATACCAAACAAAGTTGAGCCTGCAGATGCCAGTCCAAGACAATGTGTGAGCAGGCCTTAGAGGTTATCAGCTCCCTAGCTTCAACAGAGGGAGAAGATCCACAGGAGCCACCCATGTAAGTCACCAAGCACCAAAAGATGCTGAAGCAGAGGCTGGCGGACAAACCTTATGATTCCCATGCATGGCAAGCCCTGCTCCAGGGCTTGGCTCCTGTGGGAAAGGTGGACTAAGTGCAGGGAGCTCAGGCTGGCAGCTGAGCTAGGAGTAGCTCAGGCTTTAGTTAACGCTCCTTGGCTACAAAACTGAGGTTGCACACTCTTTCATGCTTTGGTGCAAGGCTGTGTTTAGACAGAGCGAGAGCTAGAGCCAGCGCACAGGTTAACGTTATTGGGAAGATGAGTCCTGGGAATATTTTTAATAAAAGGCTTGTAGGACATGGATAAGATCAGCATGACCAGCATACACCCCATTAAAGTATTCCACAACAAGCTATGTCAGAAAACTACATCTTCATTTGGGATAAAAGCCAATCCACAGATTAAAAGAACGCCTTGTCAAGGCCCTTCATCATAAATCATCTGTATTGTCTCTGGAAATGGGTGGAAACAATTCCACCCTCCACACTGCCATGGATGGAGTGATTCACCAAGATGTTGCTGCACGGGAAAACAAATAGGTCTGGCTTGTGAATAACAAACCTTCCTATGCAAACTTGTGTTTATAGGAAATAAATGTGAAAACCAGGCTTAATATGCCTCTCCTTGGTAAAAACAGTGTTGATAAGTGGAAAACGAGCATTGTCTGGCCCTGTCTGTGTTATCAGGAACTACCACTGATCAAATTACATGTTAAGCATATATCCAGTTGTCTACACGAAACAGCTACAAGGTATTGGCACCATTTCCCTGCCTGCGAGCACTGGCCAGCATGCACCCTGCCATCATACACAGACCCAAGCAAGCTTTAGAGATGGGACACTGAGCAGTGCTTGGAAATGGAGCTTCCCTATCCCATTCCTGAACAGCACAAGCTGGTCAAGCCATTGCTTCTGACCTGGTGCTTGCCCAGCCTGTCCAACTGCCATACTCATGACACCTACCATCCCTACTGCCCACTGTGGAGACCTCATATATCACACCTCAAATCTTCCCTGGCACCAGCCATGGCCTTCCATCAGTGCCACCCTGCATTGCCTCACACAGCACCACAGCCCAGCTGGAGCAGAGGGATCCCTGGCACGGGATGCAGGACCCTCAGCTCCACACAGGAGCATATTTGTCCTTGCAAGCTGCTCTCCCCTAGCCAGTGTTCAAGCTGTTGCCCAGAGGCACATGTGGAGGTTGCTTCTTTTCTCCCACCCTACACAAGATAGCAGGTGGCACACCAGTGGTCACTACTGAGGAGTGACTCAATAAAAAGATGATGTGCAACTCCTTGTCTTGTGGGAGGGGCTTATGAACATGCCTAAGGATAATGATCCAAGTTTATTCTCTACTTTCTTTTCTTATATTTTAAGATGCAAACCTCCTAGAGCCAGCTACATCCAACACTGTTTAAAGTGATGGGTAGGCATTTATCTTTGGAAGGATATATTTTACTATGCATCCTGGCAATGAAATTCCAATTTCTAATATAGAGATGGGCTTGGAGGAATATTTGAGTACTACTTCATGTAGCAAACTGCTTGATAATTTTAAACATTATTATTTGAAGTGCTTGGCTTTATTTTTATGTAACATTCATAGACACCCACATATTGGTACTTTAGAAAACTGATTTTCCAAAACCCCTGTCTAGAAATATCTATCATCAGCAACAATCTTTTCCTAGACCCAAACCCTCTAATTTTCTGTATCTCAAAAATAATTACATTGAGTTCCTTCCTTGTATCTTCCTCTATGAAACAGTGCAACAGTGGCAGATCCTATTCCAAGGTTGTTTAACCTCTGCGTGATAACAAAACTTTATATGACTACATCTCTTACATATTTCTGAGGCTTCAATCTCTACCAGATTAAGAGATCTGAGTCTCTTAATCACTACCATAAATTTGCAATCCAGAAAGTACATGAAGTATGATGGCACTTACAGCATGTTACAGAACATAGAGACAAGCTTCCACTGGCTGCAAGTGCTGTGCAGTCTGCCAACAGACCAGGCAGACAAACACCAGCCAGTTCTGACATGAGCAACAAGTGAGCAACATGTGAGCACCTCAAAATCCTAACCAGGCTCTCATCATAGTATGTTTTTCATTGCCTTTATAATATCCGATTTTGTTGTAAGCATCAATAAGGATGATGGACCTTGCCTCTTTCAAACTCAAGATATCAACTCAGGAAACAGAACTAGAGCCTCCAGAAAGGGCTAATGAGTCCCAGATGCCACCAAACAACCCAGCACAATCATTGCTTCTCAGTGGCTAGGACCTGTTCTCAACAAAAGCATATAGCACCTTCAAAAACAAGTGAGCAGCCTGAATTTTGATACACAGGCAAAACACCCCAGCAGTTGTGTCACTGTTTACATAATTACTTTTTTTTCCACAGGGCAAAAAGCATGGCAGCTGTCCTGTTTCAGCTGAGACAGAGAGAGTTGATTTGCTTCCTAGTAGCTGGTGCAGTGCTGTGTTTCAGCTTTAGTCTAGGAACAACGCTGATAACACACTGATGTTTTAGCTGTTGCTGAGCAGTGCTTACTCTCATCAAAGAGAATCTCATGCTCTGCCAGTGAGGAGGAGCAGAAGAAGCTGGGAAGAAACAAACACCGGACACCTGATCCAAACTAGCCAAAGGGGTATTCCATACCACAGCATGTCATGCCCAATATATAGACTGGAGGGAGTTATCTGGAAGGACGTTATTGCTGCTCAGGTCACGCTGGGTATCAGTCAGTGAGTGATGAGCAATTGTATTGTGCATCACTTGTCTATCTTGGGTTTTATCCCTTTCTCTATTCTTGTTATCTCCCTCTCCACTTTCATTAGCGTTAGTATTATTTATTTAAATTATTGAACTGTTCTTATCTCAACCCGTGGGTTTTACCTTTTTTTTAATTCTTTTCCCCATCTCACTAGTGGGGAGGGAGTGAGCAGATGCATGGTACTTAGGTGCCAGCTGCGGTTAAACCGTGACAGCAGCATGTATATACTCTCCCTACCTGCAGAGAAAAGCAGCATTAGGAGCTAAGAAATCAATAGATTGATATGACTAGTAAAAAGAGAAATGTTTTTTAAGTTTAGACTTGAAGTTTAATGTTAAATAAAAATTATTTAAATTGATGTGCTGATTTTGGCCAGGATTAAACCAAATTTCAGGTTAGACCAGCTAAACTAAAAGCAATTATTTTACTTCAAGAGATACAAACATTTTACAGTCTCTTTTCCTATTTGACCCCCCATTCATTATTTGTATTTTGAAGTCAATCAATATTACAAAGACATTTAAAGAGAAATCATACAACCAATCGATTTAAAAAGGCAAATTTAAGCTATGCTCCCTGCAGTAGCAGACAGTGCTGCCTGGGGTATCTGGTTGTGGTGGAGACTCTTGCAAGGCCAGCAGACAGGGGCTGTCAGCATTGGTGACAATGTGTGAAGCCCAGGGCTCTGGTGTTGGGCACAGGGATGTTGTGTACTCTAAACCAGACTGTTCTGGCAGGGTACTTCCCTGTACTCCTGGGCTGGACTGGCTTCCCCTGGAGGGGCTGCTTCTGTGTAAAAAGGGCAACGGGTGGCAGTGCTCACCCCAAAGCCATGAAAAAGCCCTTGGCCAGGGAGCAAAAACTGCCCTCATTTTCCCATCTCACCTGCGTGGCAGCAGGTACTGCGGTAGCTATACATGCAGTTTCCATTACTCAAGGACTTGCTGACAGATCTTCAAGACCCCACACATTTAGGGCAGGTTTTTTCTGAAGTGACCATGAAGGAGGAGGATGCAGGGGCATTAGTGTGGAACACTGAGTCCATTTTTCTAAAAGAAAGCAAAATTAAAATAGACTTCTTGCTAAAATTGCTAAGGGTTGAAACACAGGATTTGGTACTAATCATTGAGAGACGTAACATACCAGTTTGGCTTGACTGAGTTAATGACAAGCTGAAAATTATCTCATAAACCCAGACAAATAAGTTTTTGCTTACTCATTTTTTGTGTTTAGATTATTAACTGCCCATCTACACGGGTAAATGCAGGTGCTGTGCTTTTCACTAAACCCATGGTGTTTTAAGAGTGAAACAAAAAACTTCACAATTGCTTAGCAAATCTCAGAGGTGGTAAAAAGTTCAGCATCCTATACAGCCATGTGGTACTTGGTTGCCAGCTGGGTTTAAATCATGACATCCCCTTCAGGGTTTGATATTGAAAAGTTATGATGTGCAGCCCATGTAGGATCTTTCACATGACAAGAGCGCAAATGCAAACTTCCCTCCGCTTTCTGTAACTAACACACCTTAACGGGCAACATAAAGACAGTAATCTTTAGGTAACAGTTTAGAGATTAGCTGGGAACAAATTAGAAAATTTAGGAATTTAAAATTAGCTGTTAACAAAAAATAAAGGGGAAAAAAATCCAAAAGCTAGTGACCTTTCCAGAAAGTGGGATAATACTTTTCCTGTCATTGGAAATGGCTTTATGCTCCCTCTATAATGGCAGGGCTCTGCTCTGCCTTCAGCTGGCTATGATCTCCTCAGCTGGGGCTGCAGGGCACCCTGGGGATAAGCATACATGACCCCCATATCCTATACCCTCTTTGGACAGAAAGCAACGTTCCACCAGGTGCATCCTGTAGTACACCCCTCTTACTAAGCACAGACTCATCTTGAACCGTCAATGGTAAGTACTGAAGCTTTGTAAAAGTACGAGTTCATTCATTTTCCTTCAGTACACTCAATATTCTCTTTTTGCCTTCAAAGGCTTGTCAAACGCAACTTCCTCTCGACCTTTATCTACCCCACTAAGCACAGGAAAAAAAAACCCTTTTCAAAGCCCAGGCCATAAACCCTAGAGCAGTCAGTTACAAGCTGCGCTGAGTTATCAGAGATCTTGCTTTCGCAGGGATGAAAGGAACTTGATCACATTCCCAGAAAGCGGTGGAGGGCATTGCTTTGCCCTGTGCAGAAGGAGATTTCCCTGTCATGAGAAGGAGGTCCGAGCTTGCCTAGAATGCCGCGGAAATGTCTCAGCATCCAGCAGCATCACACAGCCATTCAGAACACAAAGTAAAAGCTACATCATCCTAAACTGCAGGAAAATCTACCCAACTAAAGCACAGCAACAGGTGTTTCCTGAAATTTGTTACCGCCTACTGGAACATGGGGTGCGAACTACGAGGACGTTTCTGATGGGTTAATTTGATAAGAACAGTGAAATGGAAATACAAAGCAGTGGGAGCAGGAATGCAGAGATCCTCGTCAACGTTTTCAACCAACCCAAACAGACCTTATACAGCAATAATCTCCTCCTTATCACTATCGTAACTAATAAGCCAGAACTCAATCTTTAGCAGTCCTTTAGTGTGGACACAGGCCACATGCAAACACTGAGGCCAGCTCATAGCCTCCTTCAGCTTCTTCTGGAGTTGACAAAAAACTTTCCCTTAGTTTCAACAGAATATGGATCAGGATATTAATAATTCACAGCAGGTACAGTGTACTACCTAGAAGATCTATTGCAGCTTAGTGAGTTTTTATCTAGTAGTAGGATGGCACTGGTTTTCCACATTTGTATCTAACCTTGGTACAATCAGATTTTAAATGCACATAGAACTTTAGAATGAGCATATCTTAAAAGGAAAGTTCTGCAGCAAGTAAAAAATTCCCTTCAGCATCTATGAGTGATTCCCCACAGACTTTTACAGTACCAAAGCAAATGGGTTTGACCAAAGTGTCTCTGACAATTTTAAAACTTCAAGAATCCAAATTCATCATGAGATCAAAAATATTTCTCAAGAAAGAGCCATTACTGAGCTTTTACACTGATAGAGCATGTGATGCATCAGCAGAGCAGCGGCACCCTCCTGCCAACAAGGGACTTTTCTGCAGGACATGGAAATACAAAAGGGCCTCCTCACCAAACTGGACTCGCAAAGCACCTCTGGTTAGAGAAAGAGCAGTCTAAGTCTTGGGAAGCAGGACTCTAAACATGTATTTTTTGGAGGGAGGGTCTTGGTTTTTACTTATTTGAGACCTCAGCTGTAAAAGTAATTTGTTAATTATCATTAAGAACTAAAAACATGAAACAAATTCAAAGTGAAAGGTCAAAAACACTGTTTCAAACTCATAGAAAGCTACTTGTACCTGTTAGATAACATTCCAATTTTAAGATTTACGTAATTATTTTTGAGCATCATAATTCTTACAAATGACTCCCAGCCCAACAGAAAGAAGTTAACTTTTGGTGCTGGGGGACCCTCAGGTTAGTTTGACTCAGCCCTACTTCTGCTGAAATTCAGGACAAGATTCCCCTGGCTTTTCACATGGTGAGGTCTGCTAAAAAGGTCATCTCCAATTTGCTTAATGTTTCCTCTTTTACCAGCAACTCGAAATCCAGACCTAATTCCTTAATAAATTAAAAAAACAAAACCCAAACAACAAAAACCAAAGAGAGTTTGTTCCTCCTCAGGCACCCTTGCTCAGTAAAATGTTTACTTTCTCCTTCTTTCAGTAACTCTCTGGCACAAAAGTGTTCCTGCTCCTCAGGGGAAAGTGTGGGGTTTTTAATGAAACCTTGTATTAGGATCCTTCTTTCCTTGCAAAGTGGGAAGAAGGCCAAGAGTGAGGAGATGTGCTCAGCAGGGAGAACCATGGGGGATTTCCAGCCCTGTTAAATTCCCCCTTTTTTCCCCAGAAGCAACTTTTCTGTCCTGCTTCCTTCCATGCAGAAAAACTGATTCTTTTCCAAAGCAAGCAAACCAATGGATTTTATTTCAGTCCTTTGGTTATAGAAAAGCACTTGCTTGGGATAGGTTAGTCAGGATTAGCAATTCTCTTTCCTGTTTCCAAGCATTGGAAATAAGTCTAGACCTCATATGTTGTATTTCAGGGTGGTTATGAAACATCCATTTTCAATATGATGCTATCTTGTAGACTTTCAGTTTCCTTTATCTGATTTAATTCATACCCAGTTTGTGTGCATCCATTTTAAGTAGACTTATCCAGAAAACTACATGCATTTAACAATATTAGACTTGCTACGAATTTCATAAGCAACAAGAATACTTGGGTTGAGTGGAAAGAAAAGATAAGGTTCAACCAATATCCAGGTTCATCGTGCGACTGACAAAATGGGAAATATTCTCCTTTATATGTATAGTACCTGAAAGTACATAGTGAGAATTAAATTCATGAAGATTATGGAGACATGTTTAATCAAAAGATCTCTGCACAACTCAGAAGCATGCAACCAGTATCTTGCCCTGACTGAATGGGCTTGCAGATAAGTAGTACAGGATGTAGTGACTATACACCTTATCAGTATTTTAACATCATAACTAAAGCAGCAGGCATCTAATGGCATATCCATCCTAAATTTCAACAGACTGCTTGCCCTGATAGTATCCAGAGTGTTATCCAGGTAAAGTCAATAGCAGCAGCAAAATTTTTGAATTGTGGGTAGAAAGAAGATATTGTCAGGATAAACACAATACTTGATGAAAATTTGTTTTAATATCTTTATCATTACTTCCTAACTTGTTTTTTGTTCCAGTGCATTGACAGTGAGGATGCTGCTATCACACCAAAGCAGCATTTTCCAGGAGGAGCCCTTGCTCTGCTACACAGCTACCCCAGCACATTTATTCCACATCTCCCACACCAGGACAACAGGCTAGTCTTGGCATCAACCTTTATTCTATAGCATCAGAAATGATCAGTCTTACACAAGTTGCATATCACATTGGTAAACAGTGAACCAAGTCAAAAGATCCAGTGTTTAAAACAACATTTATCTGAGGCTGCTATAGGGAACCTTTGTTATCCTGTAGGTAACAGGGCTAAGCACTGCTGGGAAATCCAAATCCCAGATGGAATAAAAAGAGCAAGCCAGCGAAGACTTCTGAGACTAACATCACTGGGTCACTTAAAACCAACCATAGACTTTGCTTCTCTCTCCAGGGCAGCAGGTACCCCTGAGAGCTAGTATCTCATCTGGACTAGGAAACACTCCCAGTTTGGCTCTCAGGAGCACAGCTTTGAGCTAGGAGAGATAAAAATGAAAACCTTCAAGATCAGCTGCTGCATTAAGCAAGGTTATAGGGAAAGAAGATCAAGCACCTTTCCACAGGCTAGGTATAAAATCATCATTCTCATGACAAAGCATCCACCCTGCCCTTGGGCGCAAACCCCTGACCTGGTGAAGCCTTCCAAAGCCTTCCCATTCAGTTCACCCAGGCCCTGCAGGCAGCCCACATGCATCCTCACTGGGTGCAGCAAAATAAAGAAAGCGTAGGTATAAACAGAATAAAAAAACACTCAAATGAATAAGTGCTACAGAGACATCTGTGCTAGTGCTCTGGGTGGTACAAGACAGCCAGATAACTGGCAAGATTAGCCCAGAGCTGACACTCCACTTAAATGGACAAATGAGCCTAGATGGCTTTGAATAACTGATTATAGATCAAGCATGACCTGAAAAATACAAGGAGCACAGCTCCCTCTCTGCAGTCACTAGGAGACTCAGCCTTTGGCGGCCATTTATCTCCTCGTCACAGCAGAACACAACATGGTACAGCTCTTCAGACAGTCCCTGAACCCCAGACTGTGCTTCAGCTTTATTTCCCTGCAATACAGCAGGTCCAAGACTCCTCATAGCAGGCTCTGCAGAACTCAGTGTGGATCATCTGCAAGGGAACAGCCACAAATAAGCAATGACCAAAGACTTGCCTTCACTTTGAGTTCCGAGCCAGTGACACTGTGCAACAGTGGAGGGCTATTCATTATCATTTGTGGGCATTAGAAGATAGGAAGTAAGTTAGTGCTATCCCTACTGTCCTGCAGGAGAAAAAAAGCAGAGATGTCTCCAGCTCCAGGTGATTCTCCCAACATTGTCAACCCTCTGCAGCATCCCACACCTTGAAATGCCTTCAGGCCTAGTCAAATGCCAAATACTGTAGGTCAGTGCACTTGACTCCTCCCCAGTACCTTCAAGAAACCATGCAGTTTTCTTCTCAAAAAGCTTGCAAGCTTCACTTGTGTGAAGACAGACAAAACTTCTTTAACCTCTAATTTATGGGAGAAATTGGGATCAATAATCGGACTTCCCAGCAATCCTCTTCCACATAATGATTTGAGACCAAAGTGAAGTTCAATCATCCCCAGGCCTCCAAAACCACATGGAATCACACTGATCCTTTGCCATAACAGGCTACTCTTCCCTAACCCACTACCCAGCTTCACTTACACAGCCACTTAAATTTTGAAACCTCATACATGCACAAGCATGTTGTGCTGCTTGCATGCATCACCTGTCGAAAGGACAAGCATCCGAGTGTTGTTTTGATGGAAATGTTATAGTATTAACTTATCCAAATATTAATATTTTGCTACCTTATGGTCTTCACATCCATTTGTGGAAGGTCATGTTCAGTTGCACATGCAAAACCAGCATCAGCTTCCATTGTACAATGGGAAGCTTGACAACCCCAGGACTCACCGGATTCGTTGGCAAGCTTCCTTACTCTTTTTCTACTCTCCTACTTGTTATACCATTTTCCAGGAAATGCACTTCCATTTTCACCAGGAAATAACTAATACAAAGCATCTACATATAGGCGATGAAATCTAAGTGTAATATTGAGATCTGCATCTCAAACATCTACATCTTTTACCACCAAAGCACTTTACAAGCATCAGTAATAAACCCTCAGTGAGGCAGGAATGAGTAATAGAGTGCTTAGGCTGGACCTCAATCAGATGGCCCAAGGTACCTTCTGACTGATAGGAAGGGCTGTTCTGACAGTTTTGACAAGCTATCAATGATCTTAACAGTTATTTAGGACCTCCTTTCTATGGTGGGCCCTAACAGATTAAAATGCAAGTCTGGATTTTATGAATGCTTTATCACTTTAAACAAAACAAAAATCTCAAGCACGCAGGAAGAAGAGCACTTGGGGCTTGGATGAGACAGTCAAGATAAAAAGCAAGGCCAATTTTCAGTTAATATCAATACTGGCAGGGTATTTGATCAGTATGCCTTGGGGGAGACAGCACTGCAAAACCATAAAACCTAAGGGGTTTTGTCCACAAGGAGACAGGGAGCAATGCTGTAAGAGCTCTGACATGGTCCATCCCGCACAATTGGCCAAAGCACAACAAGAGAGGTGAGCACTACAGTGAAGACAGTTGTAACAACATCTCCAAAGCAAGCCCTTAGTCTTAGTCTTCATAGCTATCAACCATAACTCTGACCTACCCTCTCACATGGCTCTGTACAGTTGCCTGTCTCTTACCTCCTGGCTAGCTCAGCTAGGAGGAAAAACTCCATGACCACACAAAGTGGTAGCTACAGTAACATTCTGAAAGAAGGTATTCAAGAAGCTCTTACTCCTCTTCATTAGCCTTATCAGTGAATTCAGTTTCTAATATCAGCTTATTAGTGTGGATTGCTAATGCTTCATTTGTATAGTTACCCACTCACATCCACACCACACAAGCGTGGTGTCTACAGACAGCAGAGTTGGAAACCTGCAAGGCTTGCAAAGTAATTTAAAGATTATGGGCTGGAAATTATTTTCCATCTTTAACTGTAGCTGTCTGGTAATTGCATACCTTTTGCTTCCTTTCTCCTTAACACATTTGCACGTAGTGGTAAGAACTACATCGGAGATTTAGCCCCCAACTCTAAACCCACCACATCCAAAGGCAGCTCTCTCTCACGTTTCTGCACTACTGATAGCAGCTATCAAAACCAGACCACCTTCTGCATAAATTCAGCAATAGAGGTAAAAGTCCAGTGAACCCCTGGCACCTGCCTTCTCTTCTGGGTAAAAAGCCTACTTTGGGGTCAGTTCAAGTATGTTGTATTTTAATGAACTGGGAAGGGCAGAAGTGCTTAGCATTAAATTGTCTGCAGATGGGCTATTCCCTCCCTTTCCTGACTGGAGAGAGAACTTAGCACTTAAAGGCTAGTTTATAGAGCTGACACATCCCTAGAGCAGCTGAGTTTTGCATTCACCATCACTCATAGCTTTCCACTTTCCAGCCATGCTGCTGAGAAGCACCTCATGCCAGAGCAGTCTGACAGAGCAAGGGCTTGAGCCATGTTTTCACCCGTGCTCCCTGTGGAAGTCCAAGAAAATTAGTATTTATTCAGCTTTATCCATGCACTGGCATGTTTGTTCAAGGACACATCAAAGAAACGAGGAGTCCTGAGCTGCCCTCTCCAGTACAAAGACATCTTAATACTGCAGCTGCCTTTAAAGAGGAGCTCCTTCTAACTTCAGGGAGCTTCTGTAGTGCAAGGCCAGGGTCTGAGGTCTGTCTAGGTTAAGTTGTGCTACAGCAATCCTGAGGCCAAACTGCCATGACTAGGCTTCAAGCACTCAGATAAACTCAGCTAATTCACGTAAGTGCAGGAGGAAGGGAGAAAGCTTTCAATGCTATCAGGGAAGGACAAACAGGAAGAAGCAAAAGACACCTATGCATTGCAGTTAGGTCAGAAGGTTTGGACCCACCTAAAAACCAAGCGCACTGACTCTGTATCTTATTGATGACAATTCTGAAGCAGGAACAAAAATAACACCCTCTGCAGAAGTCAGGAATCTAGGATATGGGGCAGTACCTGACCCTTGCCCAAACCTAGGCTATAAAACTTGGTCACTGACCTAAGTTGCTGTTTGTTTTAAGTATGTAGCTTGGCCAGTGGTCAGATAGCAGCAGATAGCTGCTTTTCTCTCAGCCCCACCATGCCTGTGAGCACAAACCACCTGGCTGCTGAGCCTGCAGGCATCTTTCCAAACAGGCTTTCTGTCAGCACAGGTTTTTGCTCCCCTACTCCCAGGTGCTATGATGGATCAGTGATCCAAATTCTGATTCTACACCAAGGGCTCCCTGCTCCCTTGCTCTCTTGGCAAGTATTCCCTCTTCCTTGTCCTTTATTCCCATTCCTCTCTCCTGGCAGTAGTTTTCCTGCTTGGTCTCCCTCTGGAACACCAGTCATCTAACCCCGGCACATAGCCTAACCTCTCTTCCCATGCCCAGCTCTCTTCCCAAGCATAGTATCAGCACGGTTTACACACCCCAGCTTCAAGAAGACAACCCACAAACTTGCCATCGCCCTTTTTTTTCCCCTGCCCTAAGCAGCAGTCTGCGCATGCAGCAGGGAGAATAACCACCCAAGAAAAGATAACTAATTCCACTCCCACTCCAGATCAGAATCTGAACAACAAACTTCTGGGAGCAGGGGTGGTGACGCACTTCTTTGTCAGCAGCTCTGGCCTCTGCTTCTCAGGGGGCAAGCACACTGCAGTCAGAGCCCTGAGGACACCATGGGGAGAAGCCACAGTGAGAGCACTAGCGTGATGCTCAGCCCAGTTCTCCTTTGTGCTAGGGCTTACATTCTATGAGGCTGCATCTCCCCTCCGCCCTTTTGAGGGAAAGACAAGGACAGGCTCCAGCAGACACTGCCCTGCATCAGGCAAGTTCTCATGTGCAGAGAGGTGCAACAAGGTAGTAACTCTGGGACTAACTTCTGGAGACAAATCTGAGGCAGCAGCTGCTAAAAGAAGCCACCTGCTTCCACTGTGTGGTGCAATGGATCACCAGCCTCTTACGCATGTCATGCAGTAAGAGAAGAGGAAGCCCTGACCCATTCTGTGTCAGCACAAGGTTCTGGTATATTAAGAAACTTCCTGGGGGCTGAGCAGTGAGCCATCTGTGGTCAATGGGAGCCTGCAAATCCTAATGGATTAAAACTGAAAAGAGACAATTTTCAGCTATAATTTTACTCCTTGCATGCATCAGTTCTCTGATGACCCCTTCCTACCCCAAGCACCACTCAGTAAGAAACTGAGAGTATACCAGCTACACTGGCCACCAGCTATGCAGCCAAAGCTCTGGCATGGAGTCCTTGCAGGGCTTACAAGGGGAATGGAGAGCTAGAAACAAGTACTTGTGAGGACACCAGTCTCCTATCACTCCAGTAAATGCCCTCTGAGATTTTACCTTTCAGGTAACATGTCACATTAGACCAAAGCCTTACAAGTATGTTAAATCTCTTCCTCACAGATTTTGTCTGATCTCTTTTTGCTGCCATTTTCTTGAAAAACAATACCTATAAACCACATATAGACACAAAGAGTCATTCGGATACACTGTTCCCTTCAAAGCAGAGAGGAATGAGAGCAATAATATGGGAGCTTAAGAGCCTCCGCTCTGACAGAAAGACAATTTCCCACAGTGCAGGTGCTGCCTGCAGGTGCAGCTATCTTTCCAGCATCTCCTCTGATGTCTTAGTCAGGAGGTGGTGGGGCTATAAACAAACCATGGACAACTTTACAGAACTCTCCAGAGGGTAAGCTGGAGTGTGACTGAGGAGAGATTGGCATAACTAAGCCAGCCTTTCAAGAGCTCCCTTTGAAGTTGAATATATCTTAGAGTCGATGATCTTAAAGGTCTTTTCCAACCTAAACAATTCTATGATTCTATTTCCAATTATTAAAGAAAGCAGTCAATTCCTGGTTTCCTACAGAAAAGAGAGTACATGTCTCCTAGTGAGCCGGTCAACATCTCTTTTTTTCTTTCACAACCACATTTCCTAATTTCCTTCCAGATCTACAGCTACCACAGAATCAGCCACAAGACACATCTCTGATTGCATCAAAAATACGTCTCCGTTAAGAACACATGTCTTTTCTCACATTTCATAGCATTATAATCACTAGTAGAAAAGTCACAGTTTCAGACATACCCTCCTGAGGTCAATTTTTCTGCTGACACATACCCAGACCAAACCAGGACTGTTCCCAACTAAGCCACAGTGATGCTGACTCCTTCAGGTTTCTGAAACTGCCCTGGGATTTAGCCTGCAATGGCACTGCCCAGCCATCCCAAATCTCAGAGCTGCATTATCTCCATTTCACAGATTGAGAAAGAAGGGCAAAGAGAAGTGCACTGATTTGCCCATACAGCAAAATGAGTAACAAGGATAGAGCAAAAACCCCAGAATGTTTCTGCCTGCATGCATGCTACTAAGATTCCAATGAAAAGTGGCAAGACAAAAGTGTATATTTGTTCTCTGTCACTCTAGCACCTAAATATTAGAGAATAAGCTTGAAAAAGAAGAATCTTTACTTCTATTTTAACTTAAACAGATCAGATCTGTGTTGCAAAACTTCCCTGATGTAATTCAGGGAAAGGTGGCAAAAGATACAATGCTGTATCAACACAGTTTGGCAAGGGTCCCTGATGTCAACACAATGACACTCGAAAGAGCTGGCATGGTTTATTTCATCCAGAGATATAAGGAGTCTTGCCATGTCCATGGTGGTTAGTAAGTGCCCTGGCAAAACCCTCCTTCCCCAGATGTGCCTTGGTTGTGCCTCTTCACTCAGGATGGACTGCTGCAGCTGGTATTTTTGTAATTGCCTTTAGTGCTAAAGTCACTTCTTGAGTACTGCCTACAAAAAAACCCCAAACAAACAAAACCCCGAAAATACAAAACCCCACAATCCTACCCATTCTCTATACATTCCCTTTTACACCTTTCCAAATATCAAGTATTTGCCTTAATAACCACTAAAAGTGATTAAACAATCTTCAAAGCAGATTACTGCCAGTACTCTGTTTACTTTGTAACTGTCAGCTTTGATTTTTTTAATTGCTTAAAATATATTTGATATCTAAGATTATTGCCATAGAGGTCAATAAAAACAAGTCTTCCTTTGGCAACCAGAGCACTGACTATTTTTGCTCTTTTGCTTCCCACAGCTTGACAAACTCCTGAATTTCTTTTCTTGCAGACATTCTTAGAAATGATGAAGGCACACCCCAACTTGAACCACATTGTCAACTCAGCATCAAAGCCAGCGAGTCTCACGTTCAAACACATGGCAAAGTCATGAACTTAACCCTTGGGCTTTCCCTACTAATACATCAGCACTGAGGCTTTTGATTTCTAAAACGATACACAGACCTTTGTGCCCTTCATAATCTTTCAGGATTCCTGCAGTATAATTGCAGCCAGAGCACAAAACGTGTTCATTCACCTCTGCACAGTGATCATTACAAAAGGAAGCAAAAAAGATTCTCTCTTCTGTCAAGAAAAAGGTCTACAAGATCCATGCTTAGGCAAAAGCTACTGGTGGGACAGGAATTTGTGCTCTGGGGATTTTTGATTATTTTAAGCAGAATTATGAAGCTGACTTTTTACCTTTTCTCTTTCTCCATCAAAAAAAAAAGCACCCACAGAACCTCCATAACACTAAAATATCTGAAAGAATGAAGCTAAGGCTGGATGTAGAGTCATAGATGTCATCTATGCTGAGCTAATACATGACTAAGCTTTGACATACGTCGGTATGTTACACAAAGCTTTTCTGTGTCCTCTTCCTCTTGAAGCTTCCTGGCAGATTTTGATTGCACTGACTCTTCCCAGGATTAGTCTGAATTGGGACAGAGTTTATCTGAGGAGGAGAGGGACTCCCTTTTCTGCTTTCTGTTTGCACACTGCGGAGGAAGAGATCAGGGGCTCTTTCAAGTTGTAAAAATAAGAACTAGTATTGGAGTCTGTCAGACACACTTGCATAAATGCAGCACAGCTCTCTGGAGTTAATGATAATAGAGTGATGAGATGCAAATGTTGGAGTTCAGACTCAGATTCCCCCTTGTGACCACAAAACCCCAGGATAACGGCACTGAGCTCTAGCAATTACTCTCCCTTTAAACTGATGAGTAGAAACCTGGAGTTCCAGTGGTGACATTTACCTTTTGTTCTTTCATGAATTATTTTTCCTGTTGGACTTGAGGTGGGGGTGTCACTGATGCTGGATTTTTTATTTTTATTCTTTAAAGTGAATTTAAGCTCATTTAAACACCCTGAGATACGTTGAAAACTTGTTCAAATTAGCCTCTTCCCAGGGTAAAGCGTTCATCCTACACTCATCCACTACGGACAAACCTCTTTGTCAGCATGAAGGCCTTTCAGGAGGAGTAAATTATAGAAGGAGGCAGCATCAAATAAGCAGTATCACTTTCCTTTAATGACCCACTAGAAACAACAGTGCTGCAAGAAGATGTAGTAGAGACCCTATAAAGCCCAAGTGAAAACAGTAGTAAAAGGACTCCTAGATGCAAGGTTTGGTTGAAAACCTGCGCATCACCTGCATGATGAGAGGTCCTCCAGACTTTTAGATGGCATTCCCTGGACAGTTGTCCCACTGCTGGAACAGGGCTGAGTTGTTACTAGGCTGCACACAGGAAGAACATCAGAGATCACCACAGGAACAACAGCATCCTGGGAAAAACATGTCAGATTTGAGATTTACCTGGCAAATATGGGGGAGGGTAGGCAGGAAAGTGAGAAGGAAGCCAAATGCAGCTCCACAGGATGTGAAGTAAAAGTAAGTAAATGTAAACATAGTTTATACACACAGTGCTGCTTCCTGAGCTGGTTTTCTCACAAGCAGAATAGCAGTCATGTTCAGTGTGAACAGAGATACTATTTTTCTAAAACCACACAAACTACTTAGTGAATATAGGGAAGATCATGAACTGAAAATCTGTATCGGTCAGGAGATGGTAAAACCCCTCCAAGTTATTACAATGCAACTGCTGGCAGTTTCTCACATACTCGACATGCACTGCTTACAAGAATCTGCGAAGTAACAATGCTGGTTAAAAGTAAGCACAGAAATTTCACCCAGTTAAGTGTGCTCAGTGGGAACCTTGTTGTCATTGGAAAGCCAGCAATCCTCTTTTAAATGTGACACAGTTATGGCCAGATGGAAGAAGAAAACAAAGAGGAAAAATAATAAGCCGTGTCTCCTGAATGTCATTGATGAGGCCATTTTAGTACAATTGATAGGGAGACATTAGTGCGAGCATACTAAAAATGATAGCCCAAAGGAATTTTAGACACAGGCGCATTTCAACTTCACTGCTTTGCAGAAATAAATGCCACCCCATTGAAGGCAAAGCAGTCCCCCCACAGCCAGTCCTTGAAAAGGACAGACACTATATAGGAACTTACACAGTAAAGTAGTTGTCAACACAAGCTAATGTTGATGCCTGTACTCCAGACCACTGCAATTGTTCAATTATTATTGCTTTCTGGAAACAACATGCATTGACAATCAAAGCCCAAGGCCTTGCAGAATAATCAGTAAGCAAAACTGACACAAAAAGCTAACTGTGATTCTGAGCAACACAGTTTACCCCCTCAGAGGAAGGAGTAAAATCCACATCTAGAAACAGTCATGCATAAAGTGACTTAAAACCTTTTTATACTATTGTTCATTTTAGTGACATGAGCTCCCCTCCTGCCATCACCCATCCAAAAAAAGAAAATAAAAAGACTGGAAATCTTCTGATTTCACTGCAAGCATGGAGCAGCTGCTCAGTACCATCAGGGTGTTGCAGCAGAAGCAACTCCTCTGGTCTAAGCTCATACAGTGTATAGAGATCCAGCCCCCAGTACTCAGCCCTGCAAGGCTCTGCTCGCCACAGCCACCTCCTCAGATTTTAGTGATGAAGAACAAGAAAGCCGAGCTCAATGGATCCAAAAAGAAATTAAACAGAGCAGAATAAACACAAAAGGTACTTTCTAATGCATTACCATCCCACTTAACTGCTATAATTTCAAGGTGCATGCATCTTGCCCTTGCAGACAAAATGGTTTACAGGGAGCAACCCTGTTGTCTGCAGTCAGGTTACTTTTATGAATCAGGGTTGCTGGATCCTGCCCTTAAACAGAAAATGATTCAAGACACATGCAGACTAGACCAAAAAAGCGAAGTAGCAACAGTACAGCTTGCAACTTCATTTCACATGGCCTGCCATCACATGACTTTTCTTCCCACAAGCCCACATTATTATTGATTACAATAAAGGTGCATCGTAATAGCTTAATAAGCAAGAGGTTTTAAAAGTTGACTCTTTACAATGAAGAATCTCCCTCTCTGTTGCCTACAGAAACTCATGTAAATATCTGTCACCTGCTATTTTTACACAAAACTTATTATCAGTTTGTTAAACTCCTATTAAGAGACAAGATATAGCTGATATACATAAAAATCACACTGATTTATCAGTTAGCAGTCTACAAAAAGTCACTAAGACCAAACACTATTTTTCCTACATCACTGCTTCCTAAGGAGAAGTAATTTCAGATGGTAAAGCTGAACTGGGGATTATCTTTAGACAGCAAGATCTTGGCTGCATGACAGAAAAATTAAAGGAGCCTGCTGATCAGCTAAAATACTACAGCTCCAAGTATGTTTGGATGACAGCCAAAGTCTTGGAATTGTTTTGCCATGAAATCTGCTTTTAGACAGGAAGAACGGGAAAGTTTTCAGTCTGGAAGAGGCTTCGTGATGAAAAGCTTGGAAATCAAGCCCATTATTCACATCCAATCAAGCCTGCCCCTCCCTGTTCCTTGCTCCCTTTTCCATCCCCAGCACAGTCATGCCCCTGAATACAAGCACACCGCACACACCATACATGCTCCGCACCTCTTACATGCTTTTGGACTTTATTTTCCATAAAATTGCTCAATATTTAATTCAAAATAACACTGCTGGTTTGCCATTTGAGTGAGCTATGCTTCATTCACATAATATAGACCATGGAGATGACTGTCATTCAAAGTCATTTGCCAGTATTAGATGTAATTCAAATCTCCTGGCTCCTAAAGACAAAGTAAATTCATGTGTTACAAATCAGCTCTACCTGCTTTTTGTCCATCTGCCTACGCTGCAACCTTGATCTGCAGTTGCATTTCACTCATCACATACTCTTACCTGACACCTTGGTTTCTCTGCAGTCAGTACAGCACAGATACATATTTAAAAGGCAGATGACGTATAGGACTGTACTGCTCTTGTGACTGTAATACAGGGAGCTCTCCAGGTTGTTGCTGCTGGTGAATTATTGCAGTCATGCCCTCACACTGAAGTCAGCTAGAACACAGTCCAGAGTTCCAGTCACAGGCAATTGAAAAGCAGAGCCTGCACAGATGAGAAACACTCCCTGAAGCAGAGTGGCCAGCTTTGCTTCTCACAAGGAGTGCCCTCCATCCCTACCCAGGCCTGCATGCAGCTGGGCATTCACCCTTTGCACTCAGCAAAGACTAGATGCAGTGAAGAAGCTGCCCCAGCAGTTTCATGAACACTTGCTCTGCATTGATTCCATCTTTGTTTCCATACAAAGTGTTCAAAAGGTTTTCATAACACCAGCTTGTCACCACCCTAGATATTAGACAATATGGATATTGTTGTGGTTTCCCAACAATAAATCTAGTTTCACAACTCCGGCTATCGAATCAAAAATTATCTTGCATCAGATGGTGGCAGCCTCAGGTTTGCTAGGTCAAATTTCTGCGTGAAGCTGTGACAAGCTAACACTGCAATGGCAGGCTTTGGGCTATCTCAGGTACTGTCATCTCCTCTTTCACACTGGCATCAGAGTGCCTGGATGCCATGAACTCCGTGTCAGCTGCTCTAGTGCGTTGGATGGAAATGCAGCTGCATGTCCTCAGCTGATCTGTGCGCTGCTATTACTGGCACAGTGGCATTAGTGTGCCTGAGCCATGCTGAACCGGTGTGCATGCCTTCCCAATATCACCATGGAAAGCCATGATCAGTGACACAGGGCACTGCCACCAGCACTCCGAAACTGCTGTTTTGTGATCCAAATGTGATCACACCTGTCTTACACCTGGTCTTGCCATTTCTCCCTTTCTGCCTTCCACAGAACCACCAATAACTTAAACTGGATCTTAACTCTGAATTTCAAGTAAGCCGCTCTCTCCCCACCTCCTCACAAGTGGTGGAATAGCCACGTGTTCTAGAAAATTCACTTCATTAAGAGATTTCTTGATGTAATTTATACCACTGAAATACAGCTTTTAGACCAACAGCTGTAGAGAAAATAATTTCTAATTATCACACAAAGACTGTTTGTCTTCAAGTCATTTTTGGTCCAAGCTTGGGAGAGCATGAAAATTGTCATACATACATATGGCAAGGGATGCAGCAAGGGTTTTATTCACTCAACATTAAGCATGACTGAGAGACATTTAGGCATTGCTTTGAAGCCTTTTGTCTGTGCTACATCTACACTTAGCAACCTATAGGCAATTTCAGCATTACAGTTTAACCCAGTTTGCAGCTACTGCAGAAATATTGCAGCAGCCACACAGCTCCTCATGGCTTTGAGAGCTTAAAAGGGTTCATTACAACCCCACATGTCATTAATTCACAGCCACTAAGTATCTCCCTGGCAAACTATGGGAAGCAAAGTTTACCTACCCTGGCTCACAGAAAGCCATCAGGTGCTTGATCTCACATTGCCCCTCCAGCGGTCAGGAGGAAGAGAATCTGCAGAAAGGACAAGATAGTTCCTGCAGCTCTGAAAGAGGCTTATGTTGAACAAGGAACAAGCTACACCTCCATGAAGGCCCTCAGCACTCCCTCCCCTGCTGCCTAGGCAGGACACTCTCACCTACAGCCAGCTCTCATCTTGTGGAGAACATCTTACAGGCTTTGAAGAGACTTCTTGATGGAACCCTTCCAGCATACGTCTCATTTGGCTATATACTTAATCTATAATCTCTTGCTGCGGAAGCATCAGAATCTGTGGACTTCACATATATACGTCCTATCCTATACTTCATAGAGGTCACCAAGTCCTTCTGCATCATCTCCAGGACAGTGAGTGAAAATGGTGAGGTGGCCACACCACTGTAGTTTAGTAGGGCTCAGCTAGCATGGCATACCTGGCTCTCCTGATCCACTCTGCATTAGGGTGACGCAGATTTTTCGAAGGATGGCATTGATCAACTAATGGTAGATAAAATCAGGCATGGACCACTTCCAAGGCCGTGAGCTTCTGCATTTTGGGGATGTTGTTATAACATTCTCAGAGTAGTGGGAAAGTTGTCTCTATTCCAGACATACTGCAGTCCTGAAACCTGTTTACATTGTCCTGAAAATAATTGTGTTGAGAGGGATTCCTTCTTTTGCAAATTTCTGAGGATGACCAGTTATTGACAACTTTCACATTATGTTACACAGGGTGATATGCTTTTATATTAATACTTTGTTTATTAAGTTATTTTATTGCTTCATGACTTCTTTTTAATCCTGAATATCCTCAGAAAACAAATACTCCATCTAAATGCTTTGCCTGTCTTTTGAAACGTGCAGAATAAGCCATTACAAACGTTCCCAAAGGCAATGCTTCAAAGCATGGTTTACGTCCTCTGAGCTCCACTAACCAAGGTTGCCTTAGTCATAGATTTTCTGCCTGCTTAAGTCTGTAGTCAAACTATTACCCCTAAGTACAGTGCTGAAGTCCACTGTTGCAAGACCAATGGTTTCTCTTCTTACATATAGCCAGAGATTTGACTTTGCTCTGGCAGCCCTGTTGTACCAATCACACATGGTTTGGTCTTGAGTGCTCAGCATTTCTCAGCAGTCTAGGCACAGCTGAACTGCGCTTGCTCTGAAAATGAAGCACAATGGCATGTTTTGCTCTCCCCTTTGGAGAGGTCAAAATTCAACAGAGCAGCTGAGGCAGAACAGCTCTGACAGACACTGCTGCCTCATAGAGACTGACAGTAATAAAGCTAAGTGAGCTTCCTGATCCCAAGAACAGCTAGAGGTCTAGTTCAGCTCCTTGCACACATGCATGCCCACAGTATTCAGCCTATTCTTGTTCCCCGTCTCATCACCTGCAAAATACACATATGTGGTGCTGCTGACCTGGGGAGAAAAGAGGATAGAAAACAACTTGGTGTGTTGTGTTTCCCCAAATCCTCCATCAGTTTTCTTTTTCCATTCTTATTGCCCATGTCTGTCTACTCTTGGGCAACTGTCAACTTTGCTTGCATCTAATGCCATATTTACACACTAGCAACTACTTAAACATACTATAAAGCGACAGAAATTCAAGTATGACCATGAGACCTGAGGTTATCTCAGGACTCCCGACCGAGACACTCAGTATCAGTTTTCCCCTTTAAAACTGGGTAACAACCAAGTTCTCCTGTGCAGACCACTGTGCTGGCACTACCTAACAGTGATGAGGTGCTCCAATAAACTGTTATCAGTGTGCACAGAAATATCCTGTATTTACTCTGGTCTTCAAAAGGGATCATCTTTGCTGATTCATTTATTGGCTTTGTGGTTGATTGGGTGTGACATTAATTTTATGCTTACCTGTGTTTTTACCAAGCATTTTGACATAGCGTGGTGCAAGCAGACATGTCGCTGCATGAAAACTGAAAGTTTGTCTGCACAAAGAAATCAAAATTATTAGACTAAAATAGCTTTCAAAATGGTTTCATTTGATAAATCCGTAAATCTCTCCTGTGTGGCTATTACTAGAAGAGTTTAAGAATAGGCTGGCATCACATCAGAAACCAATAGCAGAGTATTTACACAAAGGAATTCAGCTGTTGTGAGCTGTTATATGTTAGCAGATACCATTTTATTAAATCAGATTTCATCTCGACAGGTTGGGAAAGAGAAGGGGAAGGGAGTGCTAGGCTAGTATCATTCTCTGCATCTTTTTATATTGTTAAGTTGGTTTATGGAATGGTTATATGGGTATTCTTGCAAAACTAATTCTAGTTCACTGCTTAATCCTATCTGTTTACTTTGGTTCCAAAGAAAGCTGAGTGTAACATGTCAGTGTATGTGCTCTCAACACTACGGCTCTCTTACATGTCACCACAGGTATATTTTATCTCACATCTGGCATCTACACATCTAGTTTACTCCACAGTCAGAAGAAAATGGTTTCAGAGAGAAAAAGGGAAAATACCTGCTCTGTTTAGGAATCACAAGTGAGTAGGAAAACTTCAGAGTGAGTAAAACTGTGTTATGAACCACGAGGTCAAAAAGGAAACCAGACATTGTTTTGTTTGCAGTTAAATTAATCCCAAATGATGCCAAAACCCAACCCATTTGGCTGAAAGAGGATCACTGTGTTTGAAAATGAGTCAAGAAAGGGATGCTTAATCACACTCAAGGCTTCTGCCTTCAAGCACTGCAGCTAAACTTACAAAGACAAATATACCCTGACCTGAAAATCCAGTATAGTATCTAATTTTTCTCACACTTCTTAGCTTGGATCGAACCCAAGAAAGGGAGGAGAACAGATTTAAGAAGGCGGGTAGTTGCTCTATTTGCTGCTGCTTGCAAACCCCACTATCTCCATCATCCTCATGTAGACCTGTACAATCCCTTCTCTGCCATGCTATTATCTAAACTTCACATAGCTCTTTCCCACTAGCCTTCTTATTCAAAACTCTTCTTCCTCTGTCTTCTCAATTTGTCACAATTATCCACAGCAAAAGATGCACAAATCATCCGCACAAATCATCCACATCCACAAACATCCACAGTTCCATTTTCTGCTCAAGCAACCACCCCATCCTTCTTATCATTATCACAACTTCAGTTAATTCACAGCCCTTTTTTCTTCCATTCCAAAGAAGGGTGTTGAATTAAGATGTCCTTTGCAAACAGTTTGTCTCCAATTCCTTATCTAATGTATGGGTGCTCTTTGGCCACCAACTCCCTAAGCTCTTTCCTGAGACTTTCCTTCATCCTGTGAGATCTGGTTTGCAAGCAATGAGTACACGTTGGCTCTTCTTTTTTTGCTTCACCTTCTCTTATCCATTAGCATGGTGCTATTTCTCACCATTCTGTGTCCTCTTATACTTTTGATTCCTTTCCCCTTCCCTCCCATTTCAACTTCTTTCCACCTAACCCAGTACACTTCTTTTCACCTAACACCTGTTGCCCGGATTGATGCTACAGACCATCTCTGAGAGAAATCCTGTAGCAAGGTTGGTCCTCCTCATCACAACAGTGTTCTTTCCTCTTCCAGAGACACCATCTCCACTAATATTATGCCTCCCCACCAGTTGTCTTTGCACAGGATGTTGCTGATTTAATTCAAGAAAATTTAACCATATTAATTTCCCCACAACTCTCCTTTTATCCTCGTGATCAGAATTTTTTCATCTTCACAGGGCCTGATCTTGCTTCCAGCCTAGGAAAACAAATGCCACCACTACCACAACAGAAAAATCACAACAATCTCACCACTACCCCCAAAACAAAGCAAACAAACAAAATCTGTCGGCCAGAGCTTATTCCACAAACAAGAGAGTAAAAGAGCATTCAGATCCCTGGACAAAATATCTCAGCATCCTTTCAGAGCCAGCATCAGTGCTTCCCTCAAAATAATCCAGAGGGGAACCACTAGCTACAAGCGCAGCTATTCTACAGGGCTCTTCCTTGGGCAAGCAAACAGTCCTGAAAGGAACTTTAATCCCTACCTGCTCCTTTTCTGCTGCAGCCCAGTACATCAGCTGGGTATCATGCTCCTGGACTCACTGCTTGGTACAGGACCAGCTGCTCCCCTGCATGCTTAAAAGCCTTTGCTCCCTGATACACTGCTCTTTTCTCTAACTCCTCACTTGCATTGATGAGTCCTATGTAGATGAAGGACGTAGTTCACACCTTCTCCCATCACCTCCCCTTGCCCTGGTCCTGAACCGGCCATTCTCCCCTCCCACTGCAATCCTAAAAGGCTCTCCCAGATACTGACAGCCACGCTTAGGCACAGCCTTCCTGGGATGTTCCCATATTTTCCTACTTCCTTCCATTTCAATGCTTTCTTAATGCACTGCATTAAGAAGAAGGCCTTCAGAAAAACCTTTAATAAAGGTGTGCTGGGACTACCATCTATCAAGCTGTACTACAGTTTCTCAGTTTCCTTCTACCCTGCCAAAAGGCCTTTAGCCTTTGTCCCAGACTGAGCTCCTTGGGGTTGGAATATTTGCTCAGAACCTATTAGCACCTGGTCCAAGAGCAATGTTCTAGGCACTACAGTAATTAACAATATTTCAGTCACCTTTGGCAGAACACTTTACAGCTTGGCTACTTTACATAAGAACATAATTCCTGCCTATTTTTTCTTTAAGTATCTGGTTTGCTCAACTGTCTCACTGGCCCTCAAGCTAAGTGGGAGGAAAGGAGAAGACTGCACAGGAATCGTAAGAAGGATAAGCAGAATGGCAATATTCCTTGAAGGCAACAGCCTTCAAGCTGAAAATAATTGTGTCTGAACAATTACTGTTTTAATTCCTGGCTTGGTATGCAGAGATTTCAAACCATGATCTGTAGGTTATTGTGCTTTTTCCTACAGCTCAGTAAAACTAGTCATAAATTTGCATCAGTTTTAACAGTTTCAGTCCTCCACCTCACCATTTACTCACCATGACATTTTCTTTTTCCCTTTTGACATTTTCAGTATAAAAGCCCAGCCTGCCATGTCCCTGCAAACCCTGTGGCCACATCCCTATGTGCAGCAGCCAAGATATTCCAGGTGCCCTTCTCATGAACATCCATCAGCCCCTATAGAGTTCCTTTGAGCAGATGAGGTCAGGACCATGAAGCTTGCTGTGAATGCAAGCCATATTTTAAACACGCTGATCAGCAAAAGACATCTAAGGTGCATCCTGACCTTGCAGATCACATTAGATCTGTACAGCTAGGCTCAGCTGGGCTCCTTTCTCAGGGTCACCAGCAAGAGGGGCGCAGCACAGCTTCCCACACTTGAGGCAGACTTTCTGACCTTTACACATTCTGATTGAGTTTCCTGTGGCCTGGACTTGTCCTCTCTGCAGTCCCAGTGCTGTGCCTGTGGCTCACCTCTGCCTGCCTTGCAACACTGCTTTTTCTACAGCATTTCATCAGACTTTTGTAGCAATTCAGGCCCATACTCTTTTTCAGGCTGTCTTTGCCAACCTCATTGTGACACTACATGTTGGAGCAACATATACCCATCCATAAACTGCAAAACTGCTTAAAAGGGTCATCTTTGCATTTCTGAAGCAGCAACGACTCCAGAATAGCATGTCAAGGAGGAGAGTATTTTGCAGGGAGTGAGTGTATGTTCCTTGCATGTAACAGATGTTACGTATTTGCTGGGAATACACAGCAAACCTTTTGCTTGGCATGCAAGGGAGACAAAGCAGAGGGAATCATAGTTGTTATATGAAAATTTATGTAGGTAAAAGGTTAAAATAATGGCATTGGTTTGGGCTTCCTGCAAGAAAGCAACCAGTTATCTGAGATCAGAGTTAACCATTCACAAATGCTGAGGTGCCCTGGGGGGACAAAATAGGATTGCTCTGCTCCCATTGGTACAGATAATGAGAGGATCACTGAGGCAAGAGAGAACCTAATAAAGAACGGAGGAGGTTACAAAAGCTGGCTCTCATTTTCACAATAATGGCACAACCTGCACAGGGTGCCCATTAAGTGATTCTGCATTCAAAAAAAGCCAAAAAACCAAAAACCTCAGGTCTCCCAGGAATAAGACAAGCACAGATTTTGATGGAAAACATACAGAAACATTAATATTCTTGCATATTAATATTCACATCTGCACATTGCAACATGCTAACTCACCCATGCTTCTCACTATTGGCCGAGGGCCCACATAAATATAATTATGAGTATTGTAATTTATAGGTGGGCCCATATATCTAAAGGTTAACCAGATCAGACTAGGTTTACACAACCAGGTCAGACTGGAGGAGTCCCTGCACAGCTGTCTAGCAGTTAAAGCGGCTTTGTGGTCCCACTGAAATCCTTCTAACAGCCTTTATCCCAAGCCACAAAATGTTCTCAATGTGTTGTTGAGGAAAACCATGTACGTCATGCCAGTTTATACAGTTTTAACTCAATTATCCTTTTGACACAGATCATACATGTCTACTGCTTGTAAAGCTTATTTGTATCACATTAGTTGTAAAAAGTCTGTAAACAATGCTGCAATTCCATATAAAACAGAGATTCACACAAATGCAGGCAGGGGCGCCCCAAATCTGGTTTAGCCCCATAGCATGATGGCATATTTAAACAATGTTTTTCTTAAACACATTTAAGTTTTAAATATACCCATGTGTTCTTAAAATCCCTTATTACATTTAGAGATGTTTTAGTGAAAATTTCAGGTTACAATGTTTCTATTTTATCTAAAATGCAAAGTGCAGCCTGACTCAATCAGGGTAATATGTATTCAGCTACAACTCCTGATTTCAATGACATTGTCTTGAGCAAAAGGCTAAGTCCCTAGCTTAAAGGCTACTTTCAAATGTTGTAAACAAACTGGTCTGAATATCACCACACCTTTTACCAGGAAAGTCTTTAGTTGCAAGGCATAGATCAAAAGAAATGGCAACACTTCCAAGCATCTCACCTGGCATTACCTTAGGAAGTAATTCCTAAGACATTACAAATTTACACTACATTTTGGCTTAGCATTCCTCTTCTTTTTTACACCTCAAAAAGGAAAACAAATACCTAAAGCACCAGAGAAACAGAATAAGGAGGCATGATTGTAGGTGGATCAATATTATCTTTCAGTGCTGAAATGTCAAAATAAACCAGGTTTGCTGCTTGAGGTCTTCCTTAATAAAATGCACTGCCCCACTAAAAACATCTACCTGTCCATCAGTGTCTTCCAGGGGCTGGCCATCTCATCTTGTTACCAAACAAAATACATCCGTCTAGCCACATCTTCTCCACAGCTCAATCACTTTTGAGCCATCACACCACTTTTTTTCCTCCAGTCCTCACTGGACTGCCTGTCACATCCATGTTCTGAGTGGGAGGGCAAAAGCAAGCCATTCTTGTAGAGAAACAGATACTTACTAGGCTGCTGTGAAATAGGTCCTAGTGCTGCACAGGTAGAGCCCAGACACCAAAAGACACAGATCTCTGTCAGAGTCCTGACTCCCAGTGTTTACTGAAACAAGAAAAGAAACCAGGAGAATTGCCTTGGAGAAGATGTCACCTCTGTTCTACCTACAAGCCCTGAGTCCCAGCAAAAACGCTGGCAATCAGAAATTAGTCTGATTTCTGCTAACAGGCAGCTCAAAAGGGCTTTGAAGGAGCTTCCAGTTAACCAAGGCAGCTGAAGCCAACTGTGCAATGTTATACGAAAGAATTACAAGGTGCCTCGTAAAATTGAGACCTGTATGCTTCTAAGTGCAAGAAGAGCTACCTTTGAGGAGCTCGGTGAACCTCTAAAAGGAGACACGATTCAGATCTCAGACAAGACAACATTTATCAAGATGCTACAGGGAGATTCAGAATGAGCTTGGGACAAAGCAAAGAAAATTTCCCAGCCAAAGAAGGGCAGCCCCACCACACTGACACAGAACAACTTTACACAGAGAAGAATCTGAAGCAGCAGATGAAAGCAGATGTCAGTCAGAGAGACCTGAAGGAAAGCAGTGCCAAATTCCACAGGAAATTAGAGAATGCTCTGGAAAGACAGCCAGTGCCAAGGTCTTCTGTATTTCACGTGTCAGCATTGTTGTGCTCTTAGCACTCCAAGCTCTTGGTGAAAGGGCCTCCCTCTCCTCCTGCTCCCTTGGAAAATGTTGACTTATAAATCCCCAAATAGATTATTTGTGATTTAGACTACAAACCTGTACAGCACACAGGATGAAAGACTGGTGAAGAGCAAAGTCCACACCTGGCTGACATTTCAATCCAAGTCAAATATATGCTGTTTGGGCTCTTAGGAACTGTGAGCTGCAGCTGTCAGATGAGCCACTTTGGACCAAACCCTGCAGAAAACCATCAAATCTGCTAGCATGGTATAATCTATCCAGTATTTCTGAGTGCCTTATTATGGATCTGAAGAATGCTCAGAATTAAACCGGGTTTCATCAGGAGGCACCAGGAGTCTAATTCCTAGCATGATGCATTAGAAAGGATGAATGGCAACTGCAGAACCTGAAAAAATGAAATGGACCTGTAAAAGTCAAAGTACCCAATCAAGAAACAAGGAAAAACCGTGCAGGACAAGCTACCTGAAGGAAGGCAGGCACCAGTGCATTGGTGACAAGAAGGAAGGTGGCCACTGTCTCCTCAGTGTCTGGTGAGAGTAACCACCTGGCTGCAGCACAAAAGTGGCTCAACCTTGGATCCTGTTATGAGGGATGTAAATTACCTCTAGCATTGTGCAAGGCATCCTTGTGATCAAGTGAAGGGTCAGGAATTTGCTTCTCCAGTGGGACACCTGGGGTGAGGTTCAAAGCTCCTTTTCAAATACAGCCCACAAATAGTGAAAAGGTCAGATACAGAAAACATGATTTTCTACCAAAAGGATGTAAAAAGTAGGTCAAATACCGGAAAAACTCAAATCCACTATTTATTCTAAACCTAGTATTGCTGCAACAAGCATGTATCTGTTGGAAGAGCTTTCCTGTTCTGTGGGAGATACCTTGGATTATTTACCAATCCTGATAGCATTTAGAGGTCAGACTGTATCACCTTCCATGCATGTTGTTTCCCAAGAACCACGGGAAAACAGAAAACCTTCAGGAATAGCTTACTTAGCTGTTTGGCTATTTGCTTATCAAGTTAAGTACCTCACTGAGAAACCTTTCACACTGATTTAAGAGTACAAATTCCACTGGAAAAGAAACAGTCTTTGATGCAGCCTTATTTAGCAAAATACTTAACAAGTACCTGAGCTCATCTGGTTTAAACTTCTAAAAACCCTGAACTTTCTGACCATACTTCTTAATGGACACTGAATACTGGCAACTTGCCTTCAGCAAGCATACTACAAAATACACGTCTGTGTGTCTGGAGACTGAAGTATACACTGCTAAATAAAGGCACCTGAACCCCCAGAATAGTACTGGAAAATTTAGTTCTCAGAAGCAGAGGGAGAGCTATCTGACCTGAAAAATGCAGGACTTCTGCTATCACGTCCAATCAGTGCTCAGTGATCAGAGTGAAATTTAACAAGGATTACAAATGGAGAATTGCTCAATAAGCAATGTACTTCTCCCTTTTACCAGGGTTGGACAATTTCCTACAGTGCTCCCTTGAGCTTTTTGCCCAGGGTGTTTAAAGGTGACTCTGTTAATGAGCTTCTTTGAATGATTATGCCTTAGTATAATAGATCAAATCAAGAAAATCAGTCTGGTTTTCTTCCCAAATTTTCTTTTATGTCTTCCTCCTTCTCCCTTTGCCTCTTCTGCCTGAGGCTGTACTTTTTCTCCCTCTCCGACAGGCTGCACATAACACAACAGCAGCACATAAAGAAAGTGCTTTGAATGAAAGAGAAGGTATCTTCACGGTGCAGTAAACAAACTTCTTCCAGTGAAGAATATCTATATAAAAGTCATGAATGAAAGCTGCTTCTTTCTCTCCTCTGGACTCCCATAGCTTTGCAAAAAACAAATTGAGTATTATGCAATAAATATTGTAATTCGATCATGAGCTGGTCTTTTGCTGTCCCCTGAGCAGTAGCACATTAATGTTCCTAGGTACGTCCCAGATAAGCCATATAGCACGATACCAAGATGCCCAACCTTGCTAACAGACTCTGCTACTCCCCAGACAGCAGCTGGCACCTCCATACAGTGCTGCCAAGGGTACATCTCAGCTGGTGCTAGCTGTGGGCTCCCTACTGCTTGGTATACATTCCCTGGCTTTTGGATCACTTATGGATCCTTCTGACACCAATAGCTTGTGCTTAAACATCAGCACTAGAAGATGTTTGTGCAGCTCATGTAGCCTTTTATGTACTCGGTAGCCGTGATCAAAGAAGAAATCTCTATCAGTTACCAAACTGATCCCCAAGACCTTATTTAGAGCTTTTGTAACACTGAGGTTAAAGACCAGAGCAGATTGACGGCTGTCCAGAAATATTTGCTCAAATCTATGCCTAATGTAAGTTCACTAATTTCATAAGCAATACAGTTGAGCTGAATTTAACCTTTTGATTCCACACGTCCGAAAAACCACAGTCTTCTGCAGATATTAGCTGCCTTAAAAAATAAAGCTGCATTTTTCCTGGAAATCAATATTAATTCAATGCAAAAATCACTACAGCCATTAAGAAGGTTTGTACTGACACTTCAGTGTTTTAACTCTGCGCTTAGAAAATGAAAAAGATGAACAAGTAGGTCTAAATAAAAGCACTGAATGGGCTGAAACTGCCACCGTGTGAAAACAGAGGCTTTCAGCACCATCAGAGACATGACTTAATGCCCTCTGGTGCTAATGAAATTACTCCAATAGATTCAGATGGACTGTTTTGGAGTTAAAAGGCACAGTGCTTGTGTAATAGAATTAGTTTTGCTCTGGAAGAGAATACCCAGGACCAAATCATCTTTAGACAGACTGGTTTCCTAATTGTCAAGTGAATACGTGTTTGCTATGGGTTTTTGATCACAGGTCCAACACAAACAGGGTAAGTTGTGACTTCCAGCCCCATGAAAACACTAACCAGAAGGAATAGCAATATGCGGAAGACTGCTTGTATACATCCTGGCCCCACATGAGAGAATGAAGAAGTGGAGAGAGGAATTCCAAAAGAGAGGACAGAAAGGGAATGGAAAATGACAAAAAGATGATGGGGAAACAGCTTTCTTGGAGGACCTTGATGATATCCCCTTCCCAGTCTACTGTTTACAACTGCCACTGGGTATCCTACGTACCTGTGAATGGCACTAACCATGATTTACTCCATCAGCACAAAATGGTTGTCAAAGTTTCCCTGAATGCCCTGTTACTAAAATGCAGTGTTTCCTCTCTGCTGATGTGCAGTGCTTTGGCAGTCTCCTCAGACTGGGGCTCCGCTAAGAGAACTGAGCAAGCAGCAGGCACCTACCAAGGTGCTAGACCTGCAAGTTCACCGCGTACACACAAGCAGCTGTTACACAGCCCTGTGCAGAGCAGGCACAAGAGAAAAACTTTCACCGTTTAAGCACCAGTTACACCCCCCCACCCCAGCTTTAATTTTTATTGCTCATCACCCTTCTCCTTTGTTATTCAATTAGTCGAGCGGAGGAGCAGTGGGGTAAGCTGCTGGTGGCCCCATTGGCCTCCCCAGTGGAGTGGGAGCTTGTGCAACCCAGCCCAGCCCCATAAATCAGATCTGCTGCAACAGGACTCCTTCCTCAACCGGTTTCTTCACCTGGGATTGCCAGCTGTCAGACGAGGCAGAAAGGATAATGTGGCGATTCAGGTGCAAGGATTAAAGTCAGATAAGTTTTACTTTTATATATTTTAAAAATTTAACTTCTTTTTTTTTTAGTTAATTGTTAATTAGTATAAGGTTCTCTCTTCCCAGGTGGTGCACACTGGCAACCAGGAGCAGGGCAGAAGGAAGACTGTCTGAAGATAGCATGAAGAAACATGGAGCTCTGCAGACCATGATAACACTGGAGAAAGCTGCGAAAACACTGTTCCCTGAGATGTACTCTCCTTCCACCGTGTGTTTTTAGGTGACAGCACACACTGCTGAAGTGCAATATGTTGGCTCTGTATGTTCGACTTTTATGCCAAACATCTGCAGATGCCTCCACATAAACAACAATGTGAGATGTGCTCAGGCAGCAGCAGAGTGTATTGCTTCATTAAGCTGCCATTTATTAGGTTTCCAAGGGTTTGGAACAATTGTCCTATGGACTTTCTGGTTGTTCTCAGAGCTGTTACACATACTGCAGGCTGACTGATGCATCTGGGGCACCTGTCTGTCCAAGGTGACCAGGATTTTCTCATTTCAGATGCCGCACTCATGAAGATACCTAAGAGATTCCTCTTAGGTATGCATTACTGTGGGCTGATTTTAGCGGAAAATGGGTTTCTCTAGATTCCTGGCTTTTGCCAGAATCAGTGTGACTGTTATCAGAGTGGGAAAAACTCTTATCAGGCTCCTTCTGCACAGATCTATGGGCAGCAGGGGAAAGATGCTGTCAGGAGACCTTTCTAAGACTTATCCAGGTTATAGGGATCCTCAAGTTACTGCTTTACCCTGTTACCTGGAAAAATCTGCTCTGCTGGCACAGCACTTGGCAAGATCCCTGTTCACCTTTTTGAATGGCTCACCTATTAGGTTAGAGGATAGGAGACCTTCCTACCTCAGCAGTTGTTAGCCATAAATGGGGTTATCTTCAAAGATAGCTAGGACACACTGGAAATCATAGAAATTGAGAGGATGCAGCTCCTCAAGCACTGTGTTGCAGCAGACAGAACATCATCTTCCCATGGAGATGAGGGTAGAGGATTGCTTTGCATAGCCAGTAATCTTCATGACATCTTAAGGAAATTACTGTAAAGACTGGCATCTCCAGTACCAAGCTATTTTTAGGACCATTCAAGTTCATTTCAAGACAAGTGATGATGAATTTGGAACAATCCTCAAAAAACAGAGTAGCTGCCAGCACGGCTTATACAGAAGTGATTCAGGATCTGAAACACAGCCCCCTTAGCTCACCATTTTTTCCACCCATATATTTTTTACCCTTTCTCTTCCTTCAGCTGAACAGTGAATCACTACCCTCTGACAATCTCATGCTTATGAAAAATCATTTGCTTTCTATTTGCTCCAGAGCATTTCCTTATAAGTCATATAAATCTGGGCTTTGCAAATTATCCTTATACCTTTGTAAGGTTTGATTTTATAAAGTTGCCTCAAAGACTTCTTTATTTATTTTTTTTTAACAGGCAATTTTTACTGTCTAGGAAGCAGCCTGAGCAGCCGATAAAGTGAACATTTCATTTCACCCAAACATATGTCCAAAAATATCAGTAGATTGCATGAGCGACTTTGCTGCTGCTTACTTCCTCCTACATCATATAGCAGATGCCACGGACTTTAGTAACCTTTGCCCTACATAATTACAGAGGAAAAGTGATGAAATATGAAGATGTTGTACCTGAAGATGATGGCAAGCAGTATTCATTGGCCTAGAAGCAAGAGCACAAAAGGTGTGACAGAGCAAATAAGCTCTGTTCATTACACTGTTTATCACACTGTTCATCACCCTGTTCATAAGTGTGACAGTCTTGTGTCCCTGCATCAAAACCCGGAGTGGTCTGTGTAACTGGAGGAAATTTAAGCACATTTATTTCATTAGGTTGTGTTGCTGAAAACAAGTCAAAGCTGTTAACCACTCAATTAGTCTTCCAGGATAAAAGTAAAGGTGGCTCTTTTTCCTTGTGGGCTTATTATATAGTCCAATTAGATCAACACACTGGTTGTGTTAAGGATCTCGTAATTGCAGTCACTCTACCTGCAGAACTACTCACTGTTCCTAAGCCATGGTTGTTGATGTTCACCATGATGAGCACGTTGATGAGCAACACGGGTAGGCCCTGGGCTTAATGAGGCAGTTTTTCTTTATTGTCTGTACTGTATTTAGCCTGCGTAGCAGAGAAAAATAGCCACATGCCAGCCTGCTTTAAATCAGTTCCTACCCAGACAGATACAAGCAAAAACCAAATAAACCCTCAAGACTGCCCTCTAATGCCAACAGCAGAACTCTGCCCAGACAGCACTTGCATTGGGTATAAAACCTGATGAAGACTTAGACAGGGAACCTAGCATATTGAATCCATAACTTGAGCAAAAAAGCACATATCTCACTTCTTAACCAGCAGACAATTGTTCATTTTAGCACAGAATTCTGAACTAAATCATTATTTTGAACCAAATATTGTGGCTTTCAGTGGTTTTTGTGCTACAGCATTTCCCAATATTCGTTATTATAATAATTATTATAATTTTGAAAGGAGGGTGATTTGCTTATTATTAAAAAGTACCATTTAAAATGCAGCAATATTTTTATTACAGGAAAAAATCTATTCAAGGCAAGGTATATCAATTTGTAAAGAATTGGTACAAAACTAACTTAGGCGATAATATGAATGTCTAACATAGCATACTTGGATCGCATTCACTATATTTTTAGCGCTGTATCAGCTGCTGCCTGCTCTAGAGGCAGTCCATACTGTCACCTGGTGTAAGTCCTGAGGTCTTCTGAGTCAGGCACTGTATCATAATACAGGATTTCATGCATCTGATCACACACAAAGCTGATTTTTAGCAACTTAAATAAATACCCCTTAGAGCCCTTAGGCCACGGTGAAGATCACTAGAGGGCAGTAGCCAACCCCTAATCTCCCCACAGTTCCGCACAAAATCTGAGGGTTTGCGCAGGAGGAAAGGGAGAGCTACCCCCAGTGAAGTTGCTTGCGCGTGCAAGATGAAGAAGAAACCTTCCTGTTTGCTACAAGTGTTAATACTCCGCGACACCCTTTCTAGTGTTCCCAGAACCACCCTGTTTTCACTTAGCAGTTCTAATGGTGTTCGGTGGGTTACAACTCTGCTTCAGGATGCATGGATTTCATGAGAAATTACATTTCTACTCTAACAGTTATGAGAAATGCTTGAAAACATGAGCCATAAAGGCTACAGAATGAAAAAAAAACCAAACCAAACCAAAACTAGAAAACCACACAAACAACCCACCTTCTGATGGCTTATGATTATTACTGACAATTTTCAGCTCCTGACTTTTCACTTACCTTAACAGTCTGGGGGCTTGAATTATGAATGCGGGGGTTTCAATATAGTCTTAACTTTACTCATAAAGGAGGACTTATCAGAGAAATATTTGGTCACCAACTGATACCCTTATGTCAGATCTACCCAATTCTAGCAGAACAGCCCTAAGAGACTGGACCAGGTCTCTGTTATCCTCTCTCTGACATTAGACAGTGGTGCACTAGGAAATAAGTAAACAAAAGGGTGAGCAGAGGGTGATGCTTACCCAAAATACTTTGTCAGCTTTTAAAGGATGTTATTGTATTCAATGGTTTTTGCCTGTGTTGCAGAAGAGTTCTCACTTTGCTATCAACGAAGTTGTACATATGTGCAAAGAAGCGACTGCTTTGAAGCCAGGACACGCAATCTCACTTCACACATGATTTTGAGAAATCTGGCATCTTCACATGTAATCACAGCCTCTGGGATTGCCTTTGGGCCATGAGTTCACAAACAGGAGAGGGTTCTTTGCAGCATTCTTTACCTGAAGAAGGACAACCTAAACTTTCCCAAAGCAGGATGTTTGCCAGTGCTCAGCCAGAAAAGGCAAGACTTTCACAGAACAAAAACTCAGGTAGCAATGGAAAGCCTTTAACTCTTTCAACACATCTCTTCCCAGCATCAAACAGAATGGTGCCTCTCAGCTGCATGTCCCAGACCTCCCCTTCTGATTGTATCAATCTCTTCTCTCTTTGAGTAAATGAGACGTGCAAGACACTAGATTACCCAAAGCTACTATAGGATTCAAAGAAACAAGTGATAATTCATCCTTCAGCAACAAGAACCACTCAGCATCCAAGCAAAAGAGGCAGCAAGGAAGGCCATCCACCCAACCAGAAATAATGAATCTGCAAAAAGCAACTGGATAGGGCTGTAGCCTTAGCCCGGGAGTCACACCAGACTCTGCAGGAACCCTGAGGCATCAGTCCTTTTCTCTTTTTCGCTGCCTTCAAAAATCTGGTGGTCTTACATTTATTCTGCTTGCCATAAACTGAAACCTCACAAAAGGCAACCGTTGGCGCAATGTGCAAGACCACCAATATCACCTCATTGTTTCTGTAGAGGAAGGGAAATGGAAGGATGGTTCCCATCACCTAGACTTTTTTTCTGCATTTGTGTCATGATTGTTACTAGCCCAGTTCTTAAACTTACAAAGCTGGGCACAGCCTGTCCATGATGCAGTCCCAGCATCTTAAATCAGTCAGAATTAGCAACAAGGGCATATTTCAGAAATAATTCTCTGGAAGCCAATGTAACAGGGAGTAATGTTTGGTCCATTTCATCTCTGGGAAGCCGGAGCAAAGCTGGACTGACCCAAAGGATATTGCTTTGCTGAAAAGAAGTCCTTTAAGTTCCTAGTCCATGCAATAAGCTCGGTAGTGAGGGTTCAAAATAATAGGATGCTTGAACTATGGCATTACTAAATTAGTCGGCTTTGCAGAGCCCATAAATCTCTCATAGGGGTACTCTCTTCCACTTCAGCTAAAATTGCAGCTAGGAGTTACAAAGAGCTCTAGAGGGAATTAGGCTCTGAAGTCTTATTGAATTAGCATTGTTTACAAAGCAGTCATAAGTATAATGGATGTTAATGAGTCTTTAATGAGTCAAGTTACAATGCAACAGGTGGTGAAGTACAATAAACAAAAAGGCTGTGCTTCCCTCCTCTTTATTCTGCTTTACACAGGTGTAGAAGCCCTGAATCTAAATTAATCTTCCCATTTAGAATAAAAGAGCAGAATCTGCTCTGCAACTTAAACAAAAATAGTAAATCAAAACGCATTTATTTTATACCAAGCCAGACTGGGGCTGAATCACATCAGAATTACGTGTTCACAAAGATAGCTCACAGTATTACAGAATCACAGAAGGGCTGAGGTTGCCAGGCACCTCTGGAGGTCATCTGGACCAGCTCCCCTGCTCAAGCAGGGTCACCATGAGCCCATTGCCAAGGACAATGTCCAGACAGCTTTTGAGTACCTCCAAGGATGGAGACTCCACAACCTCTCGACAACTTGTTCCAGTGATTGGCCACCCTGACAGCAGGAACGGTTTTTTCCTTGTTTAGGCAGAAACTCTTGTATTTCATTTCGTGCCCACTGTCTCTGGTCCTGTCACTGGGCACCACTGGAAAGAGTCTGGCTGTGTCCTCTTTACACACTTCCTTCAGGTATTTGTGCATGTTGATAAGCTTCCCCCTGAGCCTTCTCTTCTCAAGGCTCAACAGTCCCAGCTCTCTCAACCTCTTCTCATACATGAGGCACTACTGTTCCTTATTCATTCTCGGGGCCCTCTGCTGGACTCTCTTCAGTATGTCCATCTCTGTCTTACACTGGAGAGCCCAGAACTGGACCCACCACTCCTCAGTGCTGAGGAGAGGAGAAGGATCACCTCCCTCCACCTGCTGGCAAGACTCCTAATGCAGCCCAGAATCTCATTAGCTTTCTTTGCTGCAAGGCTTATTTTCAACTTGGTGTCCACCAGGAACAACCAGGGTTGTTCCTCCCCAGGCGTGAACTCAGCACTTCCCTTTGCTGAACTTCACAATGTTCCTGACAGCCTGCTTCTCCAGCCTGCTGAGATCACTCTGGATGGCAGCATGACCTTCTGGTGTATCTGCTACTCTTCACAGTTCCACGTCACCTGTGAACTTGCTGAGGGTACACTGTGCCCCATCCTCCATGCCATTAAAGATGTTGAACAGGACTCATTAAAGAAGATGTTGAACAGGACTAGACCCAGTATTGACTCCCAGGGTATACTGCTAGTTACTGGATGCTAGAGATGATGCATCATGATCATGCCTCTCTGCGCTCAGCAATTGAGCAGTTTTCAATCCACCTCACTGCTTGCTCATCCAGCCCACACATCATCAGCTTCTCTACAAGAATATTACAGGAAGCAGTGTCAAAACACAGGTAGATAATACCCACTCCTGTTCCCTTATCCACCAAGCCAGTCACCTCCCCGCAGGTGGTTATCAGGCAGACCAAGCATGACTTCCCCTCTGTGAAGCCATGATGAGAGAAAGATTTTACTTTTTCAGTTTTCAGTTTTTGCTAAGGCTGGAGAGGAGTAAGGGCATATTGTCAGCATTACAGGCCATTGCAGAAAGAGCCCTGGTACCTTCTGAACAAAATCTTTTAGTCTTTATTCACACCAGGTGGCCACTAAGTTTAGCTATTTAGCTCTTGAGACCACCTCAGGCACAAGCAATCTGAGGTACACCTCACCAAAGCTTCCAGACAAGCTAAATCCCACTGAAATCAATTCTAGCACTCAGTTCTGATTTTGGCAGGCTGTCAGTTAAAGAGCAACACAACTTGTCTCAACAGTGACGTGCCTGAGAAGACAGTTGTCATCAGGAAAATTGCCAACACCTCCCCACCACGCTGGGTGACTCACCTTGCACAAACACACAGAGCATAGTCTCAGGTTTTGCCTGATACATTCAAACATTTACTAGGATCATCATAGAACATAGCATGGTTTGATTTGGAAGGAACTTTAAAGCTCATCCAGTTCCAATCCCCCTTACATGGGCAGCAACATCTTCCACTAGACCAGGTTGCTCCAAGCCCTGTTCAACCTGGCCTTGAACACTGCCAGGGATGGGGCACCCACAGTTCCTCTAGGCAACCTGTGCCAGCGCCTCACCACCCTCATAGGGAAGAATTTCTTCTTCGTGTCTAATCTAAATCTCTCCTCTGTCAGTTTAAAACCATTGCCCCTTGTCCTGTCACTACCTGACAAGCAAGACTGCTCCAAAAAGATGGTCAGCAAAAGTTCATAGTCAGTTCAGCAGCAAAAGAATGAGCTTGGAGGCAAGGCAGTGGGATCTGTGTCATCCTGAGGATGGATCATTTTGGGGATGACACAGCCAGGCTGCTGAGAGAGTGGGTTTATGCATTTTGAGGTATTCTGTGCATTCCCTGAAACTTCTATCAAGTCCTTAAATAAAGCGGGGTCGTTTACAGTCGTCCACAGTGTAACCATGTAAAGGCTGACACATGCACTGCAGATTGCAGGCATGTGACAAATCAGTGAGGCCAAAAAGGTGTAAAATTAGGGAAAGTAAGCCTTTATGAATGCAACAACCTTATTACTGGCATTCATACAAACCAGGGCAATCCAAAAGCAAAACAGATTAGATTTTGCATTTACGAAAGGCTTTTAATCCTGAAGAACAAAGTGTGTTACATTGAAATTACACTACAAAACATACTCAGTGAGACGTGCCTCCTCAGAGGTGAAATATGACAAGCACGTAACAGCACTATTGCCCTGGAAGTTCTTTCTGCCACCAAAAGCACCAAGAGATACTTGACAACTTCCTAAGATAAGGATCAAACTTCTAGAGTTTTTAGGATCAAAATTTATCTTATGGGCATTGCTGTATCTCAGAGCATGAGAAGAACATCGTCTACTGAAGCACGAACAGCACTTCCTAGAGCACTCTGGGTTTTTGAGGAGAGTGCTCTGTTATCAACCCGACAATACCAGAGTCATGGTGAACAAGCAAGGCCTTTTCTAGGAAGGATCACCTTGGGATGGAGTCCCAAGTCCTATCATGGCATCACTTGACCTCTGATGATGCCACCATTTGTGGCAAGTGAGCAAAAAAGAGGACTGTGGTCCTTCCTCTGGAATAGAGGAGGAAGACACAGAGGAAGACTAGCTGCAAGCAACAGTAGCTCTGACCTAAGAGGTGCCTCTTCAGCTGGGGAGCAAGATAGCAACCAAGCAGCCCCAGACCTGGAGGCAGAGACCATTAGAAGCTATGAAAAGACTGGAAACTTGTATTCCAAACTTGCTAGCTCAGCCTCACATCATTGAGAGTACATGAGTAAACAAACTCGCAGCAAAAGACAGCAGAGTGCCAGGAACCTCTGTGTGTACATCTGAGGGTTAAACTACTACATGAAATTCCTTCTCTTATGGTTCATATCACTGCAGATTCAGGATTGCCACTAATAAAGCTGCCTCCTCCTACAAGCAGGACCTGTAGAACTTTCTGCATTCTCCCATTCCCTATCAGCCATGAGATCAGCCAGGAGTGTGGCGGCCTTGCCACGTTATGCAGCAGAATCTCCGATCCAGACCGGCAGGCAGCAGGCCCGCTGCTGCCCCTGCTATGCCGTGGTACATGACTGACCTTCTGCACTGGATCCATCAGCCACATGGACAACACTTTCCACGGGAAATTCAATAGCTGGCTTCTCGTGCCACAGAGAACGCCAGTGCTTTGCAAGCCTAGTATCCACTGCTTCAGGTGAGTAACGGCATACAAGCCCATGGATACATGGGAGTCAAAAAGCAAGAGGAGATAAGAAGAGGAGGGAAGACGATCTGTTTTCAAATGAAGGCAAAACTGGATGCCGCTTTGAAGCCGTCTGACACCTCCCAAAGGACCCCCCGGCAAAGCCCGTGGCTAGGCAAGGACAGCGGTGCCAGTGCCAACGGGGCAAGGGGTAAACGCCACCAGCCGGCCAGCCGCAGCCACCGCGCCAGCCGCAGTCGTGCGCCGGCCGCGCACGGCGAGGCCGGGCCGGGGCGCTCCCCTGGGCACAGCCCCACCGGGAAGGGACCCCCGGAAGAGGGCGAGGGGAGGTAGGAGAGAGGGCTGCAGCCGTAGGGGAAGCTGAGACGGAGCAGAAGCGCCGTGCTGGGAGACGAGGCAGCGGGTGTCCTCCTTGGGCTGCCACAGAGCCGTGCATGCGTCCCCGCGAGGAGATCCCGAAAAGCCCACGGGGGCTTGAAAGCTAAAAGCCATGCTAAAAAGCCTTTGCCCGGCTTCCCCACAGGGTGAAGGCCACACCGTGGCAGTGTAGGGTGGTGCCCAGTGCTCCACGGCCGGCGCTGAGGGACAGCGAGGGTGCCCCGCGCCCCCACCGCTGCCCCGGGCGGACCGACCCGGGGGGGCGCAACGCGAGAGCTGCCAGAGGGAAAATAAACAACTTTCCTGGTGTAAAAAGTTGCCTTGCAGGTGCCTGCAGCTGGCGGTTAACACAGACAGTAAGAGGATCAACTCCATCTCCGCCAGTGGAGCAAAAGAGGAGGGTGGGGGAAATAAAAGCCCCCGCATTTGCTATTCAGAGTTTAGTTAATTTGGATGATAACGGTTAGTGTTTAATCCCATTGTACGAGAATGAATATACCGAAACCTACAAGGGTCCTGGCAGAATAATGCGGCCCACAGCACCGCACCAGGGGCACCCGGGCGGGCAGCCGGCCCGGCCCGGCCCGCCGGCCTGGGGAGACCCTCCCGCGGGGCCACTCCGCTCTCCCGGCCAGCACGGCGTGGCTCCGGGTCCGCCCGGAGCGGCGAGGTGAGGGCCGGCACTGTGCCTATACCCCTGCCGCTTTTGGTGAGGTACCCGGGCAGAAGCGGCGCTGCCGCCCGCTGTGCACATCGGGGGAAGGGTTTGGGGTGTGTGGTGCTCCCCGTGTAAATCAGAAGGGGAAACGGGTGGGAAAATGCGGGGCACGGGAGGAGACGTGGAGGCGTCCGAGAAAAAACCTCCCGAGCCCCCGCAGCTGGAACAAACGCCGCTCGCACGGCGCTGCCCAGGGCAAGGCGGCGGCGCCGGGGCAAGCAGGATCCGTCGCCAGGCTGCCCTTCCGCCGCCCTCGGGGTTTCCCTCCCGACCCCTCCCTCCCCTGGGGTGGCGGCGCCCGGCGGCAGCGAGGGGGCCGGGGGCGGCAGCGCCAGGGTCGGGGGGGGCGGCGGGCAGGGGGGGAGGGTGGAGCTGGGCGTGGATCTCGGGGGGCGCGGCGTCACTAAAAAAAAGGGTGCAGCGTACTGGTGCAGCTGCTGAGGCCGAGCAGGGGGGGCGAGCTGGGG